>JACEFZ010024618.1:0-85000 GCA_014155875.1 Cepaea nemoralis | reverse complement strand
GATGTTCTGGTATCATATGCCAGACTCCTTCACTAAACACTGTCCACCAACCTTCGCCAGAAACCCCCGGGCACCTCTTTCATGTCAGTGAAAAATGGCTTATAAACATCACCATGTCTTGCAAACTGAAGTACTTCGGTCACGTCCAAGGCCATAGTGGTTTAGAGAGAACAGTTATGAGGACAGACAGGGGTAGACTAACATAAAAGTGGGCACAGGACATTGCACGAGACATTTCAGATGGGTGGTGATAAGAGCGATCATCTGCAAAGACTACAAAATGCACAAGACATTTCAGATGGGTGGTGATAAGAGGGATCATCTGCAAAGACTACCAAACTGCACAAGACATTTCAGATGGGTGGTGATAAGAGCGATCATCTGCAAAAACTACCAAAATGCATGAGACATTTCAGATGGGTGGTGATAAGAGCGATGATCTGCAAAGACTTACCAAAATGCATGAGGCTGTAAAACTGGCCAGGGATTGAGACCCTTTCAGGAAGGGGGTGATAAGAGCGATGATCTGCAAAGGCTACTAAAACAAAGATCTATATCATGATGATGATGCTGAAAGCAAACACAATCACTTTTGAGCCGAAAGCTGCACCACAATCTCCGGTTTAGCCGCTTTGTTGTCATCAAACATGTGAATCCCCTCACCCAGGTGTCCGCTCCACAACAAGGAAACAGGTGAATAACTTTTATACACATATGTCCGTATAGAGTTTTCCATGCAGTCATATCGGTGTGTGTTTGTCGTTTGTGTGTTGACGAAGGCTTTGGCCACAACACCCGTTTTCTTACTTGCGATCTTGATCTAGTAATGTGTACCGTTTACTCTCGTTTTTTCATGATCCATTAATGCTATTATTTAATCAATGTTACGACTGGGTGTTGTGTTACACTTGAGCTCATGTATTATCCTGGTTGGACTGGTGACATTTTATTTACCAAGATTGATCAAAGTTACAAATACAAATCTGACCCACTTACCAAATTTGGGTCATCTTTGTCAGCTTTGTTAATGGCCTCTGTTGCCATGGTGATGACCAGGTCAGGCAGGCAGTGCTCCTCTAACTGTCGAATCACCTGCAAGAAAGGCCGTCCAAATTTGTACAAATAACTTGGTAGGACTACTCACACAAATGAATGTGTGGGGGAGGAAGGAGAGAGAGAGAGAGAGAAAGAGAGAATGAGAATAAGAGAGAGAATGACAGGGAGAGAAAGAGACAATGAGAGAGAGAATGAGAAACACAGAACGAGAGAGAGAAAGAAGAGAGAATCATGTGACATGCCATTACGCCTGGATCAGGTTAAGCCATGTGTCCGAGCCACCCAGATAATTTAACTATTTGCCTTCCCATAAATATTGCTAGCTGTCATTCAGTTTTCCAGTTCTCCTCCTAACATTTTAAAGTTAGTTGCAAGTCCTTTACAGGACGTAGCAGTCAACCTCAGCATTTTTTCGCTGTTCGTGATTCTTGGCAAGTTTACGTTCAGTAGCTTGCCATTGCTTTCTGAACGACCTGCACCCATACCATTTTATAAAGAACCAACATAGCTGTGTTTCAAACGTGGGTATATGGGATTATGAACTGCGTCTGTAACCCCTTCACCACGCACATTATTGACTGTCTACCTCTAATGCCGGCTCTATGGCGCAGGTGTTAAGGATGCAATTCATAATCCTGCATGCCGCATTCAAAACACAGATGTGGGTAATTTGGCAGCAAATTGCCGTGCATTGGTTTTTATAAAATGGCATGAGTGCCAGTCGTTCATAAAGCAATGGTAAACTACTGAGCATAGACTTGCCTAGAAATCACAAACAGCCAAAAATGCTGGGGTTGACTATGATGTTCTGTAAAGGATATGAAACTAACTTTAACTACATCTAATATCTGTAATATTTTTCTGGCAGGATTTCGGTCATTGGTTTTTCTGTTCGTCCATGGCATTCTTTGCATTGTCCTCAGAAACCACATTTCCGCAGCTTCAGATGTTCATCGGCTTGTTTGCATATTGTCCATGTTTCCCACTACATACAACAGTGTAAGAGAAAGAGAAGTAGATTAGAACAGAGACATTAGTCATTAGTCGTGGTTCCAACTTCACAGCAAAGGGTCATCCCCATAATGCTCTGTTCCTGTGCCAGTGAATATCACACAAAATGATCCTCACTGCCCCATGTGAAAAGTGGAACAGACATGAGTCTCGACAAACCAACAGCCCACACAGGAATACTATGCATAAAGCTGCTGCCAGAATGCCAACACAAAAGTCTGCCAAGAAAAATACTGTTCATCGTCGATGGAAGCGGCAGTCACTAAGAAAACCAGCAGGCACTCATTACTACATAAGACAACCAAGTCAGTTCTGTGACAGGTTGGCTGCCATCATTCCGAACATGCAGTTCACACTACAAACAACCGCGGGCAGATCTAAAAGCATTCCACACAAAATTTGCAGCTCACAGTGTCGCCCCACATACTCAACTCAGTAGCAGGGCAACAGAACCATGCACTACCAGTCCAACATGAGGAAAATGGGATTGCAAACATTAGTCAGAAGCATAAACACTTCAGAGGCCTTAACCGTTCAAATGCCTAGCCTCCATGTTGGGGACCGGAAGTCCAAAAACAGATAGTTGGACAGGGATGGAAAGATCGACCCAAGCAGGTGGGCAAACAAGAAGCAGATAAATGGATGGAAAGACAAACAAATGCATTCAAAGGCAAGACAGGCAGACGGTGGCCACCTTAAGGGCAGACATGCAACAGAAAGGCAGCATTTAACAGATTCAGTACAAGACATGCAGCAACAGAGGGGCAGCATTTAACAGATTCAGTACAAGACATGCAGCAACAGAGGGGCAGCATTTAACAGATTCAGCACAAGACATGCAGCAATAGAAAGGGAGAGTTTAACAGAATAACACAAGACATGCAGCAATAGAAAGGGAGAGTTTAACATAATCAACACAAGACATGCAGCAATAGAAAGGAAGAGTTTAACAGAATAACACAAGACATGCAGCAACAGAAAGGCAGCATTGAACAGAATCAACACAAAACATGTAGCAATAGAAAGGGAGAGTTTAACATAATCAACACAAGACAAAGAATCTTTCACACGCATCAAGGGTATTGGGTATATGGTGCTTTCACCATATTTTTAGACCAATCGGCATTCAGTCGGTGATGTGGGCAATATCATGCCCAATGCCTTTACTTCCCTAAACATGTCCAGGTACCCATTTCAGGCCGGGCCAACAAAGCAGCCCAGGTCCTTTTTTTTTTTTTTACAAATTGTCCTTAATGGGGTTTTGAACACGTGACCACTAGGCCGGCAAGCAAGTGTGCTAGCCACTGTGCTAGCGAAGCTAACCTTTGTGTAGCACTAGAAAGTAACAGGCAAAGATACCTTGAGGTAGTAGAGCGTCTGAAGTCTGTAGTGGTTCATCTCCTCCGTCTGCAGGAGTTTCTGTGACAAGAACGTTTCTGTGGCAACGCCGTCACTGGCATCAACAAACAACCTCACAGCTTTATGCACTTCACTGGGGATATGAGAACAACACAGCTACACTCAATGATAATAATATCACATAAGTCAAACTAGTTTTATAGCATTTATAACCTGTCACTTTTAAACTGGAGGATCGAGGAACTTTACAATGTTGCTCCTTCTGTAGCCTAGAGTATAGAAGTGCCTTCAGACTTCTTGCTTTTCCCTTAATTTTAGGCATATCATATCATATATTACCAGAACCTGATCTATAGCAGAAACTAGAGACTCTTGAATCCACTTTCATGTGAAATTTAATGAAGTTGCTATTGCTTATATGAGGGGGCTTCAAATAAAAACCTTAAAAGTGTGACAGAAATTACAATAACCATGCCATTGTCTTATAACATGTCAATATTGTTAAGGATGTCGAGTGTGTTGAGCATGTGACATCACAGTGCAGACGAATATGGTGATGTCAAAAGGACAGTTTAAAAATGATGCCCCACTTTTGACATGCACCAACGAGGAGCAGCGTTCTGTTGTTTTTCAATCAGCAAAGGGATGAAACCCATAGAAATGTATCAGTGAATGAAGGTCCAGTGTGGTAATGCATGCCTGTCAGTCTAGTAAGTGTATGAGTGGAATAGGAAGTTTCAACACAGTGTGACTTCTGTGAAGAGTTACTTTACTTATTCAGAATATATTAAACACCCCCCCCCCCCCAAAAAAAAATAAAAAACATTTAAGGCTTTCATTTGAAGCCCCTCATATTTAACTATAGAGTCACAGAAGCTTCTACCACTGACTGCTCTGATATTAGTGCCGAGCACACATAAAACTGGCTTCACACACATATACCAGGCTTCACACACACACACAACACACAACTGGCTTCACACACACACATACAAAATTAGCTCATCACGTGCTGATCTGCCCATACATATATGGGGCTAGCACCATGTCCAATGTGTCACAAGATGTGTGCCCCATGACCTACTTTACTATTTCTACCATCACTGGTATCACTCTTTGACACTCCAATAATATCCTATTATATAATTAATCAGCATGTGAAAATGTGGTTCGGCCATGTAACTAGGCTACCAACTGATAGAATACCACAACAAGCAATGATGTACAGACCAAATGGAATCTGAAGAAGAGGCCGACCATGTAAACCAGGGGTGGGCAAACTACAGCCCGTGAGGGCATTTAGAAATAAAAATGTTTGCTTCGTTTTTAAGTTATTTTGTTGAAATTTACAGAATTTCATGTACCGTTATGATTGTTTTAACATTTTTGATAAAATTTCTTTCTAATTATCTATTTTTGTAAACAGTCCTTGACCTTCGTAATGTAATGCTGCTGCTTCTTCTTTCATTCGATTAAAATATGTCTATAACTGCAATGTTGCCACTTGTATGAATTTAACTGTCCTTTTTAGTTCACTCAGCAGTCCATAGAGTTTATCTTCCACTATCGTCTCTCTAGGCCAGAAGGTTTGCCTAGACATGTAATTTGGGCAGTCTTTGAGTATGTGCTCGGCTGTCTGCGACGCCAATCCACATGTGCACATGGCTGATTCACCAATCTTGAATCTTGTATACATGTGGTTGCATAATCTATTGTGTTCTGTTCTGAGGCACAGAATAATGATTTGTTCTGGTCTGTCGTCTTGAGCAGGTTTTGGTGACCTTCTGACCGATTTGATCATTCGTTTCTTTTGGTGGTATGTAATGGGCACATCAGGCTGTCCTTCTTTTGCTCCTTCCTTAGCCAATTGATCAGTTCTGTCGTTTCCGGGTACCCCACAGTGGGATGGTATCCACTGTATGGTAACCTTATGCTGACTGCTAGGTTTTTCTTCTTTTGTGTTCATCCGGAATTTTTTTTTTCAAACGTGATTGCATTGTGCCTGTTTACAGCAGAGCTGCGTTCTTGCGACGTTAGGCCGACAACACTGATAAGTTCAGAAAGTAGTGTCCTTAGTACTGGCAATTTCCCAGACATCATTTTGTTTTCGTTGAGGTGAGTTTCTTGCAAGCAACATACGCTTACGTTTTCTTGGTCCAAGATGTTATCTAGTTCTATTTTTTGTTGTTGCTGACTCCCTCTGCATTCCAATGCATTAGTTTTAGTCTTTGTTTGGTATGGCCAGACGCTCTATTCTCAGGTCCCCTGGCTCCACAGGACATCTGAGAAGGACCTCCAGCAGCTGTTGTTGGACCCTTTAGATGCATAGGTCCTGGAACTGCACCTGCCTGGGGGTCCAAAGCAGGGCGAGCACCATAACATTTAGCAGTAGTCAATATATTTCATTACGCGTGATTGCGTGGCGTCCTTATTTCCTGAAAATCAACAAATCTAATAGGTCTTTATTGTCGGACTGCAAATTGCATGCTGTCATGTGAATTTTAACAAGTAAACTTGCAGCAGATTTAAAGAATATTGTCACAAGTACAAGCAGTTACATACATCTCATCAGAAATCAACAATTATAGTGACAATGTAGTCGATTTGTGACTAAATTAAAGCCATTGATAGATAATAAAGAATATTTGTTATAATAACATGTTGTAAAATCTTGTTAACAAATTAGTAAAAGCTTGTGTCCATATTGTCAAATATAATGTATAAATGTATAAGTAAATAAAATTGCAATAATTAGTTATTTATACTGCTTAATAACCTACAAATAATTAAGAATTACTTATTGTGATAGGCTGCTGTAAACAAAATGGACATTTTATATATATATATATATATATATATATATATATATATATATATATATATATATATATATATATATATATATATATATATATATATATATATGCAGCCCGCCAATAGCTTTACATTTGTCAATGCGGCCCTACGCACAAAAAGTTTTCCCACCCCTGATGTAAACAATGGACAGAGAGAATAACTGAGTCCATGGGAATCTCAATATATAAAGCGCATAAACAGGCACTCTCCCGCTTTTATGCTTCACCTCAACACTGCAAGGTACAAGAAGACCAAGATGAGACATAAATAATCTACTTAGAAAATAAAAAACAACAACAAAATAAACGAGTACGTACTGGAAATGTAAGTAGGACAGCCCGAGGAAGAAAGCACAAGATCCTTCGTTCCAGCTGCACCAGGGGGTCAACAGTTGTACATATTCCTGCAGCCTCAGGTACTGACAGGCCCGCACCAGGTACTCTGGGAATATTGTGTCGTCTGTCGCTGGCCAGCTGGCATTACATGGTCAAGGTAGTTTTACATAGCAGGGCATGGTTTACTTGAACGTGAGTAGGAATAACTAGAGATTTTATATGACATGGGATTGGTTTTATATGGCATGGGAATAATTGGCAAGATTGTACATGATATAGGAAAAATTATCGAGATTTTTCATGATGTAGGAATAGTTGGCGAGACTGTACATGATGTAGGAATAATTGGTGAGATTGTACATGATGTGGAAATAATTGGCAAGATTGTACATGATGTAAGAATAATTGGCAAGATTGTACATGATGTAGGAATAATTGGCAAGATTGTACATGATGTAGGAATAATTGGTGAGATTGTACAAGATGGAGGAATAATTGGCGAGATTGTTCATGGTGGAGTAATAACTGGCAAGACTATACATGATGTAGGAATAATTGGTGAGACTTTCTACAAGATGGGGGAATAATTGGTGAGATTGTACATTATGTAGGAATAATTGGTGAGATTGTACAAGATGTAGGTATAATTGATGAGATTGTTCATGATGTAGGAATAACTGGTGAGATTGTACAAAATGTAGGTATAATTGATGAGATGGTACATAATGTAGGAATAATTGGTGAGATGTACATGATGTAGGAATAATTTGTGAGATTGTACAGAATAACTAATATACTTTCATGGGACAGGAATAACTGTGGTACTTTCATGTAACAGGAATAATCAGGTGAATATGTATGTTAGCTTCACATGCACACACACACACACAACTATCAATATTCTATAATCATGTTATTGTACTAGCCAGCAAGCTTTACACACTTAAAAGTCGACAGGGTCGACTTCATTGCACCAGGTTTTATCCCATACGGCTCGGTCTCTTTCCGCAGCACGGAAAGCGTCACACAAAGCACGAACTCCGTAGCTTTTAGCGACGACCCACAGAAGTCTCTGAAACATTTAACTCATAAACCGAAGGACGCGGCCTGGAATCGAACCCACAACCTTCGGATCACGAGTCAAACAGCTTGACCACTTCGCCACAGAGACTCCCAAAGGCTTTACACACACACACAACTATCAATATTCTATAATCATGTTATTGTACAAGCCAGCAAGCTTTACACACACAACTATCAATATTATATAATTATGTTATTGTACAAGCCAGCAAGCTTTACACACACACACAACTATCAATATTCTATAATCATGTTATTGTACTAGCCAGCAAGCTTGACACAAACACACTATTAATGTTCTATAACTACATGAGGTACTAGTTAGTGTCACACACACACAGCTATCAATATTCTATAATCATATTATTGTACTAACCAGCAAGCTTCACACACACAACCATCAACATTCTATAACCATGTGAGTATGCCAGCTAACTTCCCCCGCACATGACCAGGAAAAAGGATACATAAGCAAGCCAAGCCCCAGAACAAACTCAATGAGGTCATCTCTCCATACGGCCACACTCCCAGGGCTCATGGAAGCCAGCCGGTGCCTGATCTGCTCACCTCCAACCCCTTCCAGAAACATCTGAACCACGTACGAGGTCTGGTAGCCTGATGAAAGCAAGTTCACGAACATGAACAATGTGTTAGATCTGTACCATACTTTAACATAAACTTAGAACTAAACAAATCCCAGTGAACCAAGAGATGATGAAAATATGCTGGATAGGATACATAAAGAGACACCTTTAGGACAATATAACTAGACACTCTCTTGTCTGGTAGACAAATCCCAGTGAACCACAGGGTGAAGAAAATACACTGGAAAGGACACACACTGAGAAAATCGGAGGACAATATAACTAGTCTGGTAGCCACAAGGCAAACAAAATAGCAGGAGACCTAAACCACATGGAGAAGAGAATTACAGAGATAAATAAAACTGGGAGGACATGGATGGAAATGCTGGAGACAGCCAGAGATAGGACAGCTTGACGTGGTTTGGTTGAGGTCCTATGTTGGGAGGACATGGATGGAAATGCTGGAGACAGCCAGAGATAGGACAGCTTGGCGTGGTTTGGTTGAGGTCCTATGTTGGGAGGACATGGAGGGAGATGCAGGAGATAGCCAGAGATAGGACAGCTTGGCGTGGTTTGGTTGAGGTCCTATGTTGGGAGGACATGGAGGGAGATGCAGATAGCCAGAGATAGGACAGCTTGGCGTGGTTTGGTTGTGGTCCTATGTTGGGAGGACATGGAGGGAGATGCAGGAGACAGCCAGAGATAGGACAGCTTGGTGTGGTTTGGTTGAGGTCCTATGTTGGGAGGACATGGATGGAAATGCAGGAGACAGCCAGAGATAGGACAGCTTGGTGTGGTTTGGTTGAGGGACTATGTTGGGAGGACATGGATGGAAATGCAGGAGACAGCCAGAGATAGGACAGCTTGGTGTGGTTTGGTTGAGGGACTATGTTGGGAGGACATGGAGGGAGATGCAGGAGATAGCCAGAGATAGGACAGCTTGGTGTGGTTTGGTTGAGGTCCTATGTTGGGAGGACATGGATGGAAATGCTGGAGACAGCCAGAGATAGGACAGCTTGGCGTGGTTTGGTTGAGGTCCTATGTTGGGAGGACATGGATGGAAATGCTGGAGACAGCCAGAGATAGGACAGCTTGACGTGGTTTGGTTGAGGTCCTATGTTGGGAGGACATGGATGGAAATGCTGGAGACAGCCAGAGATAGGACAGCTTGGTGTGGTTTGGTTGAGGTCCTATGTTGGGAGGACATGGATGGAAATGCTGGAGACAGCCAGAGATAGGACAGCTTGGCGTGGTTTGGTTGAGGTCCTATGTTGGGAGGACATGGATGGAAATGCTGGAGACAGCCAGAGATAGGACAGCTTGACGTGGTTTTGTTGAGGTCCTATGTTGGGAGGACATGGATGGAAATGCTGGAGACAGCCAGAGATAGGACAGCTTGGCGTGGTTTGGTTGAGGTCCTATGTTGGGAGGACATGGAGGGAGATGCAGGAGACAGCCAGAGATAGGACAGCTTGACGTGGTTTGGTTGAGGTCCTATGTTGGGAGGACATGGAGGGAGATGCAGGAGACAGCCAGAGATAGGCTAATGTGGTTTGGTTGAGGTCCTATGTTGGGAGGACATGGATGGAAATGCTGGAGACAGCCAGAGATAGGACAGCTTGGTGTGGTTTGGTTGAGGTCCTATGTTGGGAGGACATGGAGGGAGATGCAGGAGACAGCCAGAGATAGGATGGCTTGGTGTGGTTTGGTTGAGGTCCTATGTTGGGAGGACATGGAGGGAGATGCAGGAGACAGCCAGAGATAGGACAGCTTGGTGTGGTTTGGTTGAGGTCCTATGTTGGGAGGACATGGAGGGAGATGCAGATAGCCAGAGATAGGACAGCTTGGTGTGGTTTGGTTGAGGTCCTATGTTGGGAGGACATGGATGGAAATGCTGGAGACAGCCAGAGATAGGACAGCTTGGTGTGGTTTGGTTGAGGTCCTATGTTGGGAGGACATGGAGGGAGATGCAGGAGACAGCCAGAGATAGGACAGCTTGGTGTGGTTTGGTTGAGGTCCTATGTTGGGAGGACATGGAGGGAGATGCAGATAGCCAGAGATAGGACAGCTTGGCGTGGTTTGGTTGAGATCCTATGTTGGGAGGGCATGGAGGGAGATGCAGGAGACAGCCAGAGATAGGACAGCTTGACGTGGTTTGGTTGAGGTCCTATGTTGGGAGGACATGGATGGAAATGCAGGAGACAGCCAGAGATAGGACAGCTTGGTGTGGTTTGGTTGAGGGACTATGTTGGGAGGACATGGAGGGAGATGCAGGAGACAGCCAGAGATAGGACAGCTTGACGTGGTTTGGTTGAGGTCCTATGTTGGGAGGACATGGATGGAAATGCAGGAGACAGCCAGAGATAGGACAGCTTGGTGTGGTTTGGTTGAGGGACTATGTTGGGAGGACATGGAGGGAGATGCAGATAGCCAGAGATAGGACAGCTTGGCGTGGTTTGGTTGAGGTCCTATGTTGGGAGGACATGGAGGGAGATGCAGGAGACAGCCAGAGATAGGACAGCTTGGTGTGGTTTGGTTGAGGTCCTATGTTGGGAGGACATGGAGGGAGATGCAGGAGACAGCCAGAGATAGGACAGCTTGACGTGGTTTGGTTGAGGTCCTATGTTGGGAGGACATGGATGGAAATGCAGGAGACAGCCAGAGATAGGACAGCTTGGTGTGGTTTGGTTGAGGGACTATGTTGGGAGGACATGGAGGGAGATGCAGATAGCCAGAGATAGGACAGCTTGGCGTGGTTTGGTTGAGGTCCTATGTTGGGAGGACATGGAGGGAGATGCAGGAGACAGCCAGAGATAGGACAGCTTGGTGTGGTTTGGTTGAGGTCCTATGTTGGGAGGACATGGAGGGAGATGCAGATAGCCAGAGATAGGACAGCTTGACGTGGTTTGGTTGTGGTCCTATGTTGGGAGGACATGGATGGAAATGCAGGAGACAGCCAGAGATAGGACAGCTTGGTTTGGTTTGGTTGAGGGACTATGTTGGGAGGACATGGATGGAAATGCAGGAGACAGCCAGAGATAGGACAGCTTGGTGTGGTTTGGTTGAGGTCCTATGTTGGGAGGACATGGAGGGAGATGCAGGAGACAGCCAGAGATAGGACAGCTTGGTGTGGTTTGGTTGAGGTCCTATGTTGGGAGGACATGGAGGGAGATGCAGATAGCCAGAGATAGGACAGCTTGACGTGGTTTGGTTGAGGTCCTATGTTGGGAGGACATGGAGGGAGATGCAGGAGACAGCCAGAGATAGGACAGCTTGGTGTGGTTTGGTTGAGGTCCTATGTTGGGAGGACATGGATGGAAATGCTGGAGACAGCCAGAGATAGGACAGCTTGGTGTGGTTTGGTTGAGGTCCTATGTTGGGAGGACATGGATGGAAATGCAGGAGACAGCCAGAGATAGGACAGCTTGACGTGGTTTGGTTGAGGTCCTATGTTGGGAGGACATGGATGGAAATGCAGGAGACAGCCAGAGATAGGACAGCTTGGTGTGGTTTGGTTGAGGTCCTATGTTGGGAGGACATGGAGGGAGATGCAGGAGACAGCCAGAGATAGGACAGCTTGGTGTGATTTGGTTGAGGTCCTATGTTGGGAGGACATGGATGGAAATGCTGGAGACAGCCAGAGATAGGACAGCTTGGTGTGGTTTGGTTGTGGTCCTATGTTGGGAGGACATGGAGGGAGATGCAGGAGACAGCCAGAGATAGGACAGCTTGGCGTGGTTTGGTTGTGGTCCTATGTTGGGAGGACATGGAGGGAGATGCAGGAGACAGCCATAGATAGGACAGCTTGGTGTGGTTTGGTTGAGGTCCTATGTTGGGAGGACATGGATGGAAATGCTGGAGACAGCCAGAGATAGGACAGCTTGGTGTGGTTTGGTTGAGGTCCTGTGTTGGGAGGACATGGAGGGAGATGCAGGAGACAGCCAGAGATAGGACAGCTTGGCGTGGTTTGGTTGAGGTCCTATGTTGGGAGGACATGGATGGAAATGCTGGAGACAGCCAGAGATAGGACAGCTTGGTGTGGTTTGGTTGAGGTCCTATGTTGGGAGGACATGGATGGAAATGCAGGAGACAGCCAGAGATAGGACAGCTTGGCGTGGTTTGGTTGAGGTCCTATGTTGGGAGGACATGGATTGAAATGCAGGAGACAGCCAGAGATAGGACAGCTTGGTGTGGTTTGGTTGAGGTCCTATGTTGGGAGGACATTGAGGGAGATGCAGGAGACAGCCAGAGATAGGACAGCTTGGTGTGGTTTGGTTGAGGTCCTATGTTGGGAGGACATGGATGGAAATGCTGGAGACAGCCAGAGATAGGACAGCTTGGTGTGGTTTGGTTGAGGTCCTATGTTGGGAGGACATGGATGGAAATGCAGGAGACAGCCAGAGATAGGACAGCTTGGCGTGGTTTGGTTGAGGTCCTATGTTGGGAGGACATGGATGGAAATGCAGGAGACAGCCAGAGATAGGATGGCTTGGCGTGGTTTGGTTGAGGTCCTATGTTGGGAGGACATGGAGGGAGATGCAGATAGCCAGAGATAGGACAGCTTGACGTGGTTTGGTTGAGGTCCTATGTTGGGAGGACATGGAGGGAGATGCAGATAGCCAGAGATAGGACAGCTTGGCGTGGTTTGGTTGAGGTCCTATGTTGGGAGGACATGGAGGGAGATGCAGGAGATAGCCAGAGATAGGACAGCTTGGCGTGGTTTGGTTGAGGTCCTATGTTGGGAGGACATGGATGGAAATGCTGGAGACAGCCAGAGATAGGACAGCTTGGTGTGGTTTGGTTGAGGTCCTATGTTGGGAGGACATGGATGGAAATGCTGGAGACAGCCAGAGATAGGACAGCTTGGTGTGGTTTGGTTGAGGTCCTATGTTGGGAGGACATGGATGGAAATGCTGGAGACAGCCAGAGATAGGACAGCTTGGTGTGGTTTGGTTGAGGTCCTATGTTGGGAGGACATGGATGGAAATGCTGGAGACAGCCAGAGATAGGACAGCTTGGCGTGGTTTGGTTGAGGTCCTATGTTGGGAGGACATGGAGGGAGATGCAGGAGACAGCCAGAGATAGGACAGCTTGACGCACATGTTGCTGAGGTTTCCTTCCCCACCACAAGCCCAGACACCAGAGGAATGTGCAAGATCAGTGCTGGAATGTCACATCTGCTGGGGGATGTGTCAGGGTGTGACCAGGTGATGGTGTAGGACAGCAATCTGTGGACCAAGTGGGATTAGGTCAGGATTAGTCTCGTTGCCTCCATATGTTTGAGGTATTTCATTGTCATGTAGTCCAAATGGACACGTTATGAGAAGAAATATACTGGAGAACTTGGTGACAACTGGCAAGATCGAGGGGAAAAGAACAAGGGTAAGACAGAGAGGTAAATACCTGGATGACTTGGCCACATGGCATGGTCGAGACAAGAACACAGAGCTGATCCATGACCCTGGTGATCGTGTGAGATGGCGAAACATGACCGCCCACACTTATCGGCATGGCACATGATGATGATGCGTTCAAATGGAACCAGAAGAAGGGGCCAGCCATGTTAATGATGGACTGAGGGAAAAACAGTCCTTAGGAATCTCGATATATAAAGCCCATAAACTGGCACTCTCCCGTTGTTTCACCTCAACACCGCAAGGTACATAAGGAATGAAATGAAATGTCACTGCAAGATACAAGAGGAACAAGATGAGATGATGAGATTGTCCACAGACTACACAACTCAATGCCCAGGGAGAAAATGCAAATATCTCAATCATGGTATATTGATGCATCAATCACTGTATGTGGATATTTCACTAATGGTATTTAGTTGTCGCAATCACTGTATGTAGATATTTCAATCATGGCATTTAGTTGCTCCAACCACTGTATGTATATATCTCAATCATGGTATTTAGATCCCTCAAACACTGTATGTATGTCTCAATCATGATATTTAGATCCCTGTATGTAGATATTTTAAACTGAGGCATTTAATTGCCTCAATTATTGTATGCAAATATTTCAATCATGGTGTTTAGTTGCCTCAATCATTGTATGTAGATATTTCAATCATGGCATTTAGTTGCTTCAATCACTGTTATGTATATGTCTCAATCATGGTATTTAGATCCCCCAAACACTGTATGTAATGTCTCGTCATGGTATTTAGATCCTTGTGTAGATATTTTAATCACGGTATTTAATTGCCTCAATCACTGTAAGTAGGTATCACCATCTTAGACAGGATGAGGGACACACAACATATAATATGTGAGAACATACTTGGCCGTGCTGTTGTACGAGCTGTAATGTCAGTAATCTCCAAAGTGCTCAGCTGGCGCAAATTTTGGTCACTGTCAACAGAAATAAAAATAATAATTTTACATGAGACAGTGCCAGTTAGAAACGTGTGTCAACTAAACACAATTTTTTAATGTATGCATGTAGACAAAGTAGTAAGTGCATGTTTATATGTATATATGTCTACTAGCACTGACAAGGTTGTACGATTGTATGTAAGTCAATGGACACACTGACATGGTCCTATAATTGTATGCACACAGGCAGACTCATTGACAAGGTCCTACGACTGTATGTAAGCTAGAAGACACACTGACAAGGTCCTATGATTGTATGTAAGCTAGTAGACACACTAACTAGGTCCTACGATTGTATTTTAGCTGGTAGACACAATGACAAGTAATATTGTATGCAAATTGGTAGACACAATGACAAGGTCTTATGATTGTATGCAAGCTGGTAGACACAATGACAAGGTCCTATGATTGTAGGTATGCTGGTAGACACTGTCAAGACATATGGTTGTACACAAAGTTACTATGACATGTATGTGTGCTTATAGACACATTGACCAAGAAGTCTGTACAGACACAGTATGTATGTATTTGTAGACATTAACCAAGAAGTCTGTACAGACACAGTATGTGTGTATTTGTAGACATTAACCAAGAAGTCTGTACAGACACAGTATGTGTGTATTTGTAGACATTAACCAAGAAGTCTGTACAGACACAGTATGTATGTATTTGTAGACATTAACCAAGAAGTCTGTACAGACACAGTATGTATGTATTTGTAGACATTAACCAAGAAGTCTGTACAGACACAGTATGTATGTATTTGTAGACATTAACCAAGAAGTCTGTACAGACACAGTATGTGTGTATTTGTAGACATTAACCAAGAAGTCTGTACAGACACAGTATGTGTGTATTTGTAGACATTAACCAAGAAGTCTGTACAGACACAGTATGTATTTGTAGACATTAACCAAGAAGTTAACCAAGAAGTCAAAATCACAAATACTGAAGTATTGGAAAGATCAGGTTGTGTGACAGTTTATTCCATGCTCAGTCTTCGTAGACTTAGATGGATAGGACATCTTAGGAGGATGGATGATGGTAGAATACCAAAGGATATCTTTTTTGGTGAATTACAGATGGGTAAGAGATCTCAGGGTCGGCCTCTACTACGATACAAAGATGTGTGTAAGCGGGACATGATTGATACAGGCATTGATAATGCACATTGGGAGCAAGTCGCCGCTGAACGCGTTGCATGGAGGGCAAATATCAGAAATGGAATAAAGTCAAAGGAGAAAATTATTGCAGAAAAGTCACACACCAAGTGTTTGAGACGTAAGATGGTGCATGATGGTGGAAATGACCATGTGTTCACATGCACCCACTGTGAACGGACATTTACAGCGCAAATTGGCCTTATCAGTCACACTCGCTACCGCCATAGTTAAAAGTTATTATGCCTTTTTAAAGCACAAACTATCGTCTGTCAAGACGGCAAGGTGCCAATGAACCAAGAAGTCTGTACAGACACAGTATGTGTGTATTTGTGGACACTGACAAAGTCTGTACAGACACAGTATGTGTGTATTTGTAGACATTAACCAAGAAGTCTGTACAGACACAGTATGTGTGTATTTGTAGACATTAACCAAGAAGTCTGTACAGACACAGTATGTGTGTATTTGTAGACATTAACCAAGAAGTCTGTACAGACACAGTATGTATGTATTTGTAGACATTAACCAAGAAGTCTGTACAGACACAGTATGTGTGTATTTGTAGACATTAACCAAGAAGTCTGTACAGACACAGTATGTATGTATTTGTGGACACTGACAAAGAAGTCTGCACAGACACAGTATGTCTGTATTTGTGGACACTGACAAAGAAGTCTGAACAGAAACAGTATGTCTGTATTTGTAGACACTGACAAAGAAGTCTATCTGTACAGACACATGTCCACCCATCTCCATGACTTACAGCACACTGTTGGAGCTGACAGTTGTCAGAGCTTCGGATGCCCACACAAGGACCTTGTAACACCTCAGCAAGTCGATGCCCTTTGGCAGCAGATCATTCATGATGGTGTCCTTCACATTCTGGGCCAGCCCTGCCTGGAACATTCACAGAAAACACAACAGTTAACACCAAGATGAAGCTAATCTGACTCTATGCACCCATGGATGTCTCTGTGCTAATAGGCAAATAAAAAAGTGCTTGTCATGGCAAAGGTTAATGGATAGCATTTAGTGTAGGAGAGCCTGGCATGATACCACAACAGCAGGTCAGCATGGCCAAATGGGTAAGAACGTGTTATTAAACTTCTGGTGTGCTGATGCCGAGGTAAGCGGTTCAACCCCTACACCGGAGAGCTGGACTAAAATGTTGACCTGTCGTCCTTGACTTGGGGGCATAAATTACAAGTACCTCTGAAGTCGGAGTGGGTTCGCCTGATGGCGAGGGACAATGTTAATAGGGAAAGCTAATCCACAAGCAAAAATCAGTGTGTATGGACTATGCTTGAATTCAAAGCAAGCGAGCGCAAAAATAAACAATAAAAATAGCAGAACATCTGTTCTGAGAGTAGAGATGGAGGCAGCCGCTGCAGTGTTCCCACTGGCTGGAGGACAAACAGCACACACTCATCTAGTCTGAGAGTAGAGATGGAGGCAGCCGCTGCAGTGTTCCACTGGCTGGAGGACAAACGCACACACACATCTAGTCTGAGAGTAGAGATGGAGGCAGCCGCTGCAGTGTTCCCACTGGCTGGAGGACAAACAGCACACACACATCTAGCATGATTTCTGCTGTGTTGTTTTTATACCTCGTAGTTGCCCGCAGAAGTCGGATTGTCGGCCTAACGGCGCAAGAACGCAGCTCTGCTGTAAACAGGACACAACGCAGTCACATCCGAAAAAAATCCGGATGAACGCACAAGAAGAAGATTCCGTAGTGCTTTTTTGCATCAACTTGCCCATGTGGGTTAGGGTCATGGTTTGTGGGAGGTGGGATGGATGTTGTTTCTGTGTCACATGGATGTGACCCATCCTCTGAAATTGTTCAGGAATTATTTGGATATGAAAAGTGTAAGGGAAATTTGTGTTGTGTTTTTCTATCCTTAAATAGGAAGTAGATTGAATCATTCCTTCTCAAAGCTTTGAGAATTTCAGCTTACTAACAACCTGCCCTTGATCTAACAATCTGCCATTCTTGGTCTGTCATACCTTATTGATGTCATGTTTATGTATGTCTGTTGCTGCAGTCAGTGTATGGCTATCGTTGGACACAGACAGTTTCTGTGACAAAGTGCTGACGGTACCTACCTGGCGCTCTGAAGGTTGTAGGTTCAATCCAAACTACAACATTCGTTACAAGTGCAGTTTCTCCAAGACTCCAGGGGGGTTGTCACTGGACCCACGGAGTTTGCTTTTGGCCGGTCGCCCATGGAAGAGGACTGAGCCTTAGGGATAAAACTGAGCAGTCAAGTGCATCCTCTTGCCTTGTAAACCTTTTTTTAAACGAGTAGTCGGGGGAGAGGAGAGAGGGGTGGGAGAGGAGAGGGAAAGAAGGGGATGGAGGGGACAGGGAGGGGGGAGAGAGATCCATCCAGTCAACCAATGGTTAACTGATCATATGCATACATCAGCCTGTGTCCTGTTTGCAATGGAAAGGCCATTACCTGATCTTGTTTCACAGAAAATAATTTTTTCATGTGGTCAGGAACCAATGCAATGAAGGTCTGAATATAAATAACTTTCTTTATGCTATGACACTGTCTTAATAGCAGATGGTCAGAAGGAAGTGCAGAAAATGATAGGTACTGTAGATGAAAGTTAACAAATGAGCTCAACTTGACAATAGGAGGACAGAAGTATTTATCAAAGTAATGGTGCCTTATGTACATTTAGAATCAAATGTTTTGAATCAAAAATTTGGGCCAAGTGCAGAAATTCAAGTGTCTAGGCACATGAATGCTGTCAGATGTAGGATATATCACTGAGATAAAGAACCGACTCCAGTTACATAACAAAAGAAAAGAAAGATCACATCAATCAGAAAGCCACCAACACCAGCTCAAGACGATTGCACTTTATGGACAGACCAGAACAATTATTTTGCCCCTCAGAACGGGACACAAGATTACGCAACCACATGTATTTAAAATTCAAGATTAGTGAATCAGCCATGTGCATGTGTGATTGGCGTCGCTGACAGAAGAGCATACTCCAAGACTGTCCAAATACAGCATACAGCAACCTTCTAGAGAAGCCTAGAGAAACAGCAGTGAAGATAAACTTATGGACCGTCTGAATGAACTAAATCACTGTGAAATTCATACAAGAGATAATTATTGCAGTTATAGACAAATTTCATATGAACAAAAGAAGAAGAGACAAGAAAACAGAAAAAAACGCTGCATTTAAAAAAATGACATTAATGCAATAAATCTGTGTCATCAGAGGTTAGAAAAAGGATTCTTGTTTTTTATGTAGATCCAGTTCTAACTTATGGCTATGAATCCTGGGTAATTAGTAAACAAGCCGCAACAAACAAATCAGTCTGCAAGAAACTTGATGATAACACAACTCAAAAACTGACAAGTTCATCTGGGTTATTAGAATCATGTTTCAGAACCAAATGAGAACTTGGGGCCAGATAGAGAAAACTTGTTGATTTTTGCTTACTTGAACTCAAGAGTAGTCCTGCTGGACTGATGTTTGTGAGTGCAACTGACAGGTAGGGGTTGAACCGCTACCTCACCATCAACACAATAGTAGTTTATCCATTCACCCTGCTTGCCCCCAGAGAAACCAAATCAGCAGAAGTATAAGACGTTGTCTTCAGGTTTGTTGCTTGTATGTTTGCTCCGCACAAACCAGGGCACCAACACTACAGCAACCTGTTCTCTGGGAGTTTGGCCGTGTCCATCCTGACTCAGTCTTCCAACAGCTGGTCAGTCTCAGGTTTGAGTTTGTCAGGGACCTCACCGTGTTTCTGGTTGCGTGTCCAGTTGAAAGAAAGGGTACGTATTGCATTGTTAGTTATGTTGTTATAGTGAGCATATATAGTTTAATATGACTGTGGTTTTTTTTTTAGTGCTGTAAAATCCATAGAAGCCTTTTATTGAGAATTCTGAAAATTAATAGCAAAAATAAAAAATTGTGAACATTTGAGGGAGGCTAAGTCACAAAGACAACTATCACAAACATCAGCAAGAGACAGTCATCATTTTTGGTCATATTATGAGAAGACAAAAACTGGAACATGTTGTGACAACCGGAAAGATTTGTGTAAAAGAGAGATAAGAGGGAAAACAGCAAGAGAAAATTCTTGGATTCACGGCCACAGAAGGGAGTCAACACATGATTTGATCCATGCTGTTGGAGATCGCAATTTGTGAAGCATGATCACCACGCCAATCGACAAGACACTTGATGATGTTGATCGTAACAAAAGATACATTAGCAGTGTCTCTGACAAAGGAGTTATTCTCACCTCATCATCCAAGTGAATAGTTAAGTTATTGGTGGTTCATTTAGGCCTAGCACCAAACCCAGATTTGAGTTTCTAGTTGAGTAGAATCAAGAACAGACATCCCTGCACTCAGAACATTCCCATACATGCTCTGTTCTCACCACCAACAACCAGTACAGAGTCCTATATTAATGGTATCAGTTTTAGACTGATTATGTGTTATTCTGGTCTTTCCTCGGAGAACTGAGTGTCGGCTAAATCCTCTGGTCACTCCCTGCCGATATATTTCTCCGAGCAATGATGGTGTTTCTGTTCATCCACATTATACACAAGATTCCAAATGGCAGACCCAGCTGATTTGTTTGTCTGTTTCCCAATACACCAGCATGCCCTGGTAGAAAGATCCAACGGGTGCTCCCAATCTTTGATTTTTAATGAAGCATGCTACTCAGTACGAATCATTCCTCCCTTCACCCTTCTCAGCCTGCTCTGTGGAGTCTGTTACAATCACGACGAGTGTGTGCTGTTTGTCCTCCAGCCAGTGGGAACACGCAGCGGCTGCCTCCATCTCTACTCTCAGAACAGAAGTTCTGCTCTTTTATTGTTTATTTTTGCGCTCGCTTGCTTTGAATTCAAGCATAGTCCATACACACTACTTCTAATAGTGCAGGACTGAATTTTGCTTGTGGATTAGCTTTCCCTATTAACATTGTCCCTCGCCATCAGGCGAAACCCACTCCGACTTCAGAGGTACTTGTAATTTATGCCCCCAAGTCAAGGACGACAGGTCAACATTTTAGTCAGCTCTCCGGTGTAGGGGTGAACCGCTTACCTCGGCATCAGCACACAGAAGTTTAATAGCACGTTCTTACCCATTTGGCCTGCTGTGTGTTATCATGCAGGCTCTCCTACACTAAATGCTATCCATTAACCTTTGCCATGACAAGCACTTTTTTATTTGCCTATTAGCACAGAGACATCCATGGGTGCATAGAGTCAGATTAGCTTCATCTTGGTGTTAACTGTTGTGTTTTCTGTGAATGTTCCAGGCAGGGCTGGCCCAGAATGTGAAGGACACCATCATGAATGATCTGCTGCCAAAGGGCATCGACTTGCTGAGGTGTTAAGGTCCTCGTGTGGCATCCGAAGCTCTGACAACTCTCAGCTCCAACAGTGTGCTGTAAGTCATGGAGATGGGTGGACATGTGTCTGTACAGATAGACTTCTTTGTCAGTGTCTACAAATACAGACATACTGTGTCTGTGCAGACTTCTTGTCAGTGTCCACAAAACAGACATACTGTGTCTGTGCAGACTTCTTGTCAGTGTCACACAAATACATACATACTGTGTCTGTACAGACTTCTTGGTTAATGTCTACAAATACACACATACTGTGTCTGTACAGACTTCTTGGTTAATGTCTACAAAATAAATACATACTGTGTCTGTACAGACTTCTTGGTTAATGTCTACAAATACACACATTACTGTGTCTGTACAGACTTCTTGGTTAATGTCTACAAATACACACAACACTGTGTCTGTACAGACTTCTTTGTCAGTGTCCACAAATACACACATACGTGTCTGTCAGACTTCTTGGTTAATGTCTACAAATACATACTGTGTCTGTACAGACTTCTTGGTTAATGTCTACAAATACACACATACTGTGTCTGTACAGACTTCTTGGTCAATGTGTCTATAAGCACACATACATGCATAGTAACTTTGTGTACAACCATATGTCTTGACAGTGTCTACCAGCATACCTACAATCATAGGACCTTGTCATTGTGTCTACCAGCTTGCATACAATCATAAGACCTTGTCATTGTGTCTACCAATTTGCATACAATCATATTACTTGTCATTGTGTCTACCAGCTAAAATACAATCGTAGGACCTAGTTAGTGTGTCTATTAGCTTACATACAATCATAGGACTTGTCAGTGTGTCTTCTAGCTTACATACAGTCGTAGGACCTTGTCAATGAGTCTGCCTGTGTGCATACAATTATAGGACCATGTCAGTGTTGTCCATTGACTTACATACAATCGTACAACCTTGTCAGTGCTAGTAGACATATATACATATAAACATGCACTTACTACTTTGTCTACATGCATACATTAAAAAATTGTGTTTAGTTGACACACGTTTCTAACTGGCACTGTCTCATGTAAAATTATTATTTTTTTATTCTGTTGACAGTGACCAAAATTTGCGCCAGCTGAGCACTTTGGAGATTACTGACATTACAGCTCGTACAACAGCACGGCCAAGTATGTTCTCACATATTATATGTTGTGTGTCCCTCATCCTGTCTAAGATGGTGATACCTACTTACAGTGATTGAGGCAATTAAAATACCGTGTTAAAATATCTACACAAGGATCTAAATACCATGATGAGACATTACATACAGTGTTTGGGGGATCTAAATACCATGATGGAGACATATACATAACAGTGATTGAAGCAACTAAATGCCATGATATGAAATATCTACATACAATGATTGAGGCAAACTAAACACCATGATTGAAATATTTGCATACAATAATTGAGGCAATTAAATGCCTCAGTTTAAAATATCTACATACAGGGATCTAAATATCATGATTGAGACATACATACAGTGTTTGAGGATCTAAATACCATGATTGAGATATATACATACAGTGGTTGGAGCAACTAAATGCCATGATTGAAATTCTACATACAGTGATTGAGGCAACTAAATACCATTAGTGAAATATCCACATACAGTGATTGCGACAACTAAATACCATGATTGAAATATCTACATACAGTGATTGATGCATCAATATACCATGATTGAGATATTTGCATTTTCTCCCTGGGCATGAGTTGTGTAGCTGTGGACAATCTCATCATCTCATCTTGTTCCTCTTGTATCTTGCAGTGACATTTCATTTCATTCCTTATGTACCTTAGTTAGTTAGTTAGTTAGTTAGTCGACAGATCATCCTCGTTGCACATCGACCATTCAGTCCATAATTGCTCGGATCCCCTCCTCAGCAAATCCCGCAGCGTGTAGCGGCTAACGACGCCAGTTCTGTGTTGGTTTATCAATCTTCTTTGGCTTCCTGCGTAGTGTTTCTTGTTGGCCACCCCTCTTTTAAAATTTTTATTATCTCTGTAATTCTCTTCTCCATGTGTTTTAGGTCTCTGCTATTTTGTTTGCCTTGTGGCTACCAGACTAGTTATATTGTCCTCCGATTTTCTCAGTGTGTGTCCTTTCCAGTGTATTTTCTTCACCTGTGGTTCACTGGGATTGTCTACCAGACAAGAGAGTGTCTAGTTATATTGTCCTAAAGGTGTCTCTTTATGTATCCTATCCAGCATATTTTCATCATCTCTTGGTTCACTGGGATTTGTTTAGTTCTAAGTTTATGTTAAAGTATGGTACAGATCTAACACATTGTTCATGTTCGTGAACTTGCTGTCATCAGGCTACCAGACCTCGTACGTGGCTCAGATGTTTCTGGAAGGGGTTGGAGGTGAGCAGATCAGGCACCGGCTGGCTTCCATGAGCCCTGGGAGTGTGGCCGTATGGAGAGATGACCTCATTGAGTTTGTTCTGGGGTTGGCTTGCTTATGTATCCTTTTTCCTGGTCGTGTGCGGGGGAAGTTAGCTGGCATACTCACATGGTTATAGAATGTTGATGGTTGTGTGTGTGAAGCTTGCTGGTTAGTACAATAATATCATTATAGAATATTGATAGCTGTGTGTGGGTGTGTGTGACACTAACTAGTACCTCATGTAGTTATAGAACATTAATAGTGTGTTTGTGTCAAGCTTGCTGGCTAGTACAATAACATGATTATAGAATATGATAGTTGTGTGTGTGTGTGTGAAGCTTGCTGGCTTGTACACAACATGATTATAGATATTGATAGTTGTGTGTGTGTGTAAAGCTGCTGGCTTGTACAATAACATGATTATAGAATATTGATAGTTGTGTGTGTGTGTGAAGCTTGCTGGCTTGTACAATAACATAATTATATAATATTGATAGTTGGTGTGTAAAGCTTGCTGGCTTGTACAATAACATGATTATAGAATATTGATAGTGTTGTGTGTGTAAGCTTGCTGGCTTGTACAATAACATGATTATAGAATATTGATAGTTGTGTGTGTGTGTGAAGCTTGCTGGCTTGTACAATAACATAATTATATAATATTGATAGTTGTGTGTGTAAAGCTTGCTGGCTTGTACAATAACATGATTATAGAATATTGATAGTTGTGTGTGTGTGTAAAGCTTGCTGCTTGTACAATAACATGATTATAGAATATTGATAGTTGTGTGTGTGTGTGAAGCTTGCTGGCTTGTACATAACATAATATATAATATTGATAGTTGTGTGTGTAAAGCTTGCTGGCTTGTACAATAACATGATTATAGAATATTGATAGTTGTGTGTGTGTGTAAAGCCTTTGAAGTCTCTGTGGCGAAGTGGTCAAGCTGTTTGACTCGTGATCCGAAGGTTGTGGGTTCGATTCCAGGCCGGTCCTTTGGTTTATGAGTTAAATGTTTCAGAGACTTCTGTGGGTCGTCGCTAAAAGCTACGGAGTTCGTGCTTTGTGTGACGCTTTCCGTGCTGCGGAAAGAGACCGAGCCGTAGGGATAAACCTGGTGCAATGAAGTCGACCCTTGTGTGTAAAGCTTGCTGGCTAGTACAATAACATGATTAGAGAATATTGATAGTTGTGTGTGTGTGTGTGTATGTGAAGCTAACATACATATTCACCTGATTATTCCTGTTACATGAAAGTACCACAGTTATTCCTGTCCCATGAAAGTATATTAGTTATTCTGTACAATCTCACAAATTATTCCTACATCATGTAAATCTCACCAATTATTCCTACATTATGTACCATTCATCAATTATACCTACATTTTGTACAATCTCACCAGTTATTCCTACATCATGAACAATCTCATCAATTATACCTAAATCTTGTACAATCTCACCAATTATTCCACATAATGTACAATCTCACCAATGATTCCCCCATCTTGTAGAAAGTCTCACAATTATTCCTACATCATGTACAGTCTTGCCAGTTATTACTCAACCATGAACAATCTCGCCAATTATTCCTCCCTTGTACAATCTCACCAATTTCCTACATCATGTACAATCTTGCCATTATTCCTACATCATGTACAATCTTGCAATAATTCTTACATCATGTACAATCTTGCCAATTATTTCCACATCATGTACAATCTCACCAATTATTCCTACATCATGTACAGTCTCGCCAACTATTCCTACATCATGAAAAATCTCGATAATTGTTTCCTATATCATGTACAATCTTGCCAATTATTCCCATGCCATATAAAACCAATCCCATGTCATATAAAATCTCTAGTTATTCCTACTCACGTTCAAGTAAACCATGCCCTGCTATGTAAAACTACCTTGACCATGTAATGCCAGCTGGCCAGCGACAGACGACACAATATTCCCAGAGTACCTGGTGCGGGCCTGTCAGTACCTGAGGCTGCAGGAATATGTACAACTGTTGACCCCTGGTGCAGCTGGAACGAAGGATCTTGTGCTTTCTTTCTCGGGCTGTCCTACTTACATTTCCAGTGTACTCGTTTATTTTGTGTTTTTATTTTCTAAGTAGATTATTTATGTCTCATCTTGGTCTTCTTGTACCTTGCAGTGTTGAGGGAAGCATAAAAGCGGGAGAGTGCCTGTTTATGCGCTTTATATATTGAGATTCCCATGGATTTCAGTTATTCTCTCTGTCCATTGTTTACATCAGGGGTGGGAAAACTTTTTGTGCGTAGGGCCGCATTGACAAATGTAAAAGCTATTGGCGGGCTGCATATATATATATATATATATAATATATATATATATATATATATATATATATATATATAATAATAATGTCCATTTTGTTTACAGCAGCCTATCACAAATAAGTAATTCTTAATTATTTGTAGGTATTAAGCAGTATAAATAACTAATATTGCAATTTTATTTTACTTATACATTTATACATTATATTTGACAATATGGACACAAGCTTTACTAATTTGTTAACAAGAGTTTACAACATGTTATTATAACAAATATTCTTTATTATCTATCAATGGCTTTAATTTAGTCACAAATCGACTACTTTGTCACTATAATTGTTGATTTCTGATGAGATGTATGTAACTGCTTGTACTTGTGAATATTTCTTTAAATCTGCTGCAAGTTTACTTGTAAAATTCACATGACAGCATGCAATTTGCAGTCCGACAATAAAGACCTATTAGATTTGTTGATTTCAGGAAATAAGGACGCCACGCAATCACGCGTAATGAAATATATTGACTACTGCTAAATGTTATGGTGCTCGCCTGCTTTGGACCCCCAGCAGGTGCAGTCCCAGGACCTATGCATCTAAAGGGTCCAACAACAGCTGCTGGAGGTCCTTCTCAGATGTCCTGTGGAGCCAGGGGACCTGAGAATAGAGCGTCTGGCCATACCAAACAAAGACAAAACTAATGCATTGGAATGCAGAGGAGTCAGCAACAAACAAAAAATAGCAATAGATCAACATTTGAGAGATGAGTTTCTTGCAAGCAACATACGCTTGCGTTTTCTTGGTCCAAGATGTTATCTAGTTCTATTTTTTGTTGTTGCTGACTCCCTCTGCATTCCAATGCATTAGTTTTTAGTCTTTGTTTGGTATGGCCAGACGCTCTATTCTCAGGTCCCCTGGCTCCACAGGACATCTGAGAAGGACCTCCAGCAGCTGTTGTTGGACCCTTTAGATGCATAGGTCCTGGAACTGCACCTGCCTGGGGGTCCAAAGCAGGGCGAGCACCATAACATTTAGCAGTAGTCAATATATTTCATTACGCGTGATTGCGTGGCGTCCTTATTTCCTGAAAATCAACAAATCTAATAGGTCTTTATTGTCGGACTGCAAATTGCATGCTGTCATGTGAATTTTAACAAGTAAACTTGCAGCAGATTTAAAGAATATTGTCACAAGTACAAGCAGTTACATACATCTCATCAGAAATCAACAATTATAGTGACAAAGTAGTCGATTTGTGACTAAATTAAAGCCATTGATAGATAATAAAGAATATTTGTTATAATAACATGTTGTAAACTCTTGTTAACAAATTAGTAAAAGCTTGTGTCCATATTGTCAAATATAATGTATAAATGTATAAGTAAAATAAAATTGCAATAATTAGTTATTTATACTGCTTAATAACCTACAAATAATTAAGAATTACTTATTGTGATAGGCTGCTGTAAACAAAATGGACATTTTATATATATATATATATATATATATATATATATATATATATATATATATATATATATATATATATGCAGCCCGCCAATAGCTTTACATTTGTCAATGCGGCCCTACGCACAAAAAGTTTTCCCACCCCTGATGTAAACAATGGACAGAGAGAATAACTGAATCCATGGGAATCTCAATATATAAAGCGCATAAACAGGCACTCTCCCGCTTTTATGCTTCACCTCAACACTGCAAGGTACAAGAAGACCAAGATGAGACATAAATAATCTACTTAGAAAATAAAAAACAACAAAATAAACGAGTACGTACTGGAAATGTAAGTAGGACAGCCCGAGAAAGAAAGCACAAGATCCTTCGTTCCAGCTGCACCAGGGGGTCAACAGTTGTACATATTCCTGCAGCCTCAGGTACTGACAGGCCCGCACCAGGTACTCTGGGAATATTGTGTCGTCTGTCGCTGGCCAGCTGGCATTACATGGTCAAGGTAGTTTTACATAGCAGGGCATGGTTTACTTGAACGTGAGTAGGAAATAACTAGAGATTTTATATGACATGGGATTGGTTTTATATGGCATGGGAATAATTGGCAAGATTGTACATGATATAGGAAAAAATTATCGAGATTTTTCATGATGTAGGAATAGTTGGCGAGACTGTACATGATGTAGGAATAATTGGTGAGATTGTACATGATGTGGAAATAATTGGCAAGATTGGTACATGATGTAAGAATAATTGGCAAGATTGTACATGATGTAGGAATAATTGGCAAGATTGTACATGATGTAGGAATAATTGGTGAGATTGTACAAGATGGAGGAATAATTGGCGAGATTGTTCATGGTGGAGTAATAACTGGCAAGACTGTACATGATGTAGGAATAATTGGTGAGACTTTCTACAAGATGGGGGAATAATTGGTGAGATTGTACATTATGTAGGAATAATTGGTGAGATTGTACAAGATGTAGGTATAATTGATGAGATTGTTCATGATGTAGGAATAACTGGTGAGATTGTACAAAATGTAGGTATAATTGATGAGATGGTACATAATGTAGGAATAATTGGTGAGATTTACATGATGTAGGAATAATTTGTGAGATTGTACAGAATAACTAATATACTTTCATGGGACAGGAATAACTGTGGTACTTTCATGTAACAGGAATAATCAGGTGAATATGTATGTTAGCTTCACATACACACACACACACACAACTATCAATATTCTATAATCATGTTATTGTACTAGCCAGCAAGCTTTACACACAAGGGTCGACTTCATTGCACCAGGTTTTATCCCATACGGCTCGGTCTCTTTCCGCAGCACGGAAAGCGTCACACAAAGCACGAACTCCGTAGCTTTTAGCGACGACCCACAGAAGTCTCTGAAACATTTAACTCATAAACCAAAGGACGCGGCCTGGAATCGAACCCACAACCTTCGGATCACGAGTCAAACAGCTTGACCACTTCGCCACAGAGACTTCCAAAGGCTTTACACACACACACAACTATCAATATTCTATAATCATGTTATTGTACAAGCCAGCAAGCTTTACACACACAACTATCAATATTATATAATTATGTTATTGTACAAGCCAGCAAGCTTCACACACACACACAACTATCAATATTCTATAATCATGTTATTGTACAAGCCAGCAAGCTTTACACACACACACAAACTATCAATATTCTATAATCATGTTATTGTACAAGCCAGCAAGCTTTACACACACAACTATCAATATTATATAATTATGTTATTGTACAAGCCAGCAAGCTTCACACACACACACAACTATCAATATTCTATAATCATGTTATTGTACAAGCCAGCAAGCTTTACACACACACACAACTATCAATATTCTATAATCATGTTATTGTACAAGCCAGCAAGCTTTACACACACAACTATCAATATTATATAATTATGTTATTGTACAAGCCAGCAAGCTTCACACACACACACAACTATCAATATTCTATAATCATGTTATTGTACAAGCCAGCAAGCTTTACACACACACACAACTATCAATATTCTATAATCATGTTATTGTACAAGCCAGCAAGCTTCACACACACACACACAACTATCAATATTCTATAATCATGTTATTGTACTAGCCAGCAAGCTTGACACAAACACACTATTAATGTTCTATAACTACATGAGGTACTAGTTAGTGTCACACACACACACACACACAGCTATCAATATTCTATAATGATATTATTGTACTAACCAGCAAGCTTCACACACACAACCATCACATTCTATAACCATGTGAGTATGCCAGCTAACTTCCCCGCACACGACCAGGAAAAAGGATACATAAGCAAGCCAAGCCCAGAACAAACTCAATGAGGTCATCTCTCCATACGGCCACACTCCCAGGGCTCATGGAAGCCAGCCGGTGCCTGATCTGCTCACCTCCAACCCCTTCCAGAAACATCTGAGCCACGTACGAGGTCTGGTAGCCTGATGACAGCAAGTTCACGAACATGAACAATGTGTTAGATCTGTACCATACTTTAACATAAACTTAGAACTAAACAAATCCCAGTGAACCAAGAGATGATGAAAATATGCTGGATAGGATACATAAAGAGACACCTTTAGGACAATATAACTAGACACTCTCTTGTCTGGTAGACAAATCCCAGTGAACCACAGGGTGAAGAAAATACACTGGAAAGGACACACACTGAGAAAATCGGAGGACAATATAACTAGTCTGGTAGCCACAAGGCAAACAAAATAGCAGGAGACCTAAACCACATGGAGAAGAGAATTACAGAGATAAATAAAAATTTAAAAGAGGGGTGGCCAAACAAGAACACTACGCAGGAAGCCAAAGAAGATTGATAAACCAACACAGAACTGGCGTCGTTAGCCGCTACACGCTGCGGGATTTGCTGAGGAGGGGATCCGAGCATTTATGGACTGAATGGTCCGATGTGCAACGAGGATGATCTGTCGACTAACTAACTAACTAACTAACTAAGGTACATAAGGAATGAAATGAAATGTCACTGCAAGATACAAGAGGAACAAGATGAGATGATGAGATTGTCCACAGACTACACAACTCAATGCCCAGGGAGAAAATGCAAATATCTCAATCATGGTATATTGATGCATCAATCACTGTATGTAGATATTTCAATCATGGTATTTAGTTGTCGCAATCACTGTATGTGGATATTTCACTAATGGTATTTAGTTGCCTCAATCACTGTATGTAGATATTTCAATCATGGCATTTAGTTGCTCCAACCACTGTATGTATATATCTCAATCATGGTATTTAGATCCCTCAAACACTGTATGTATGTCTCAATCATGATATTTAGATCCCTGTATGTAGATATTTTAAACTGAGGCATTTAATTGCCTCAATTATTGTATGCAAATATTTCAATCATGGTGTTTAGTTGCCTCAATCATTGTATGTAGATATTTCAATCATGGCATTTAGTTGCTTCAATCACTGTTATGTATATGTCTCAATCATGGTATTTAGATCCCCCAAACACTGTATGTAATGTCTCATCATGGTATTTAGATCCTTGTGTAGATATTTTAATCACGGTATTTAATTGCCTCAATCACTGTAAGTAGGTATCACCATCTTAGACAGGATGAGGGACACACAACATATAATATGTGAGAACATACTTGGCCGTGCTGTTGTACGAGCTGTAATGTCAGTAATCTCCAAAGTGCTCAGCTGGCGCAAATTTTGGTCACTGTCAACAGAAATAAAAAATAATAATTTTACATGAGACAGTGCCAGTTAGAAACGTGTGTCAACTAAACACAATTTTTTAATGTATGCATGTAGACAAAGTAGTAAGTGCATGTTTATATGTATATATGTCTACTAGCACTGACAAGGTTGTACGATTGTATGTAAGTCAATGGACACACTGACATGGTCCTATAATTGTATGCACACAGGCAGACTCATTGACAAGGTCCTACGACTGTATGTAAGCTAGAAGACACACTGACAAGGTCCTATGATTGTATGTAAGCTAATAGACACACTAACTAGGTCCTACGATTGTATTTTAGCTGGTAGACACAATGACAAGTAATATGATTGTATGCAAATTGGTAGACACAATGACAAGGTCTTATGATTGTATGCAAGCTGGTAGACACAATGACAAGGTCCTATGATTGTAGGTATGCTGGTAGACACTGTCAAGACATATGGTTGTACACAAAGTTACTATGACATGTATGTGTGCTTATAGACACATTGACCAAGAAGTCTGTACAGACACAGTATGTGTGTATTTGTAGACATTAACCAAGAAGTCTGTACAGACACAGTATGTATTTGTAGACATTAACCAAGAAGTCTGTACAGACACAGTATGTGTGTATTTGTGGACACTGACAAAGAAGTCTGTACAGACACAGTATGTGTGTATTTGTAGACATTAACCAAGAAGTCTGTACAGACACAGTATGTGTGTATTTGTAGACATTAACCAAGAAGTCTGTACAGACACAGTATGTATGTATTTGTAGACATTAACCAAGAAGTCTGTACAGACACAGTATGTGTGTATTTGTAGACATTAACCAAGAAGTCTGTACAGACACAGTATGTATGTATTTGTGGACACTGACAAAGAAGTCTGCACAGACACAGTATGTCTGTATTTGTGGACACTGACAAAGAAGTCTGCACAGACACAGTATGTCTGTATTTGTAGACACTGACAAAGAAGTCTATCTGTACAGACACATGTCCACCCATCTCCATGACTTACAGCACACTGTTGGAGCTGACAGTTGTCAGAGCTTCGGATGCCCACACGAGGACCTTGTAACACCTCAGCAAGTCGATGCCCTTTGGCAGCAGATCATTCATGATGGTGTCCTTCACATTCTGGGCCAGCCCTGCCTGGAACATTCACAGAAAACACAACAGTTAACACCAAGATGAAGCTAATCTGACTCTATGCACCCATGGATGTCTCTGTGCTAATAGGCAAATAAAAAAGTGCTTGTCATGGCAAAGGTTAATGGATAGCATTTAGTGTAGGAGAGCCTGGCATGATACCACAACAGCAGGCCAAATGGGTAAGAACGTGCTATTAAACTTCTGGTGTGCTGATGCCGAGGTAAGCGGTTCAACCCCTACACCGGAGAGCTGGACTAAAATGTTGACCTGTCGTCCTTGACTTGGGGGCATAAATTACAAGTACCTCTGAAGTCGGAGTGGGTTCGCCTGATGGCGAGGGACAATGTTAATAGGGAAAGCTAATCCACAAGCAAAAATCAGTCCTGCACTATTAGAAGTAGTGTGTATGGACTATGCTTGAATTCAAAGCAAGCGAGCGCAAAAATAAACAATAAAAATAGCAGAACTTCTGTTCTGAGAGTAGAGATGGAGGCAGCCGCTGCAGTGTTCCCACTGGCTGGAGGACAAACAGCACACACTCGTCGTGATTGTAACAGACTCACAGAGCAGGCTGAGAAGGGTGAAGGCAGGAATGATTCGTACTGAGTAGCATGCTTCAATTAAAGAATCAAAGATTGGGAGCACCCGTTGGATCTTTCTACCAGGGCATGCTGGTGTATTGGGAAACAGACAAACAAATCAGCTGGGTCTGCCATTTGGAATCTTGTGTATAATGTGGATGAACAGAAACACCATCATTGCTCGGAGAAAATATGCGGCAGGGAGTGACCAGAGGATTTAGCCGACACTCAGTTCTCCGAGGAAAGACCAGAATAACACATAATCAGTCTAAAACTGATACCATTAATATAGGGACTCTGTACTGGTTGTTGGTGGTGAGAACAGAGCATGTATGGGAATGTTCTGAGTGCAGGGATGTCTGTTCTTGATTCTACTCAACTAGAAACTCAAATCTGGGTTTTGGTGCTAGGCCTAAATGAACCACCAATAACTTAACTATTCACTTGGGATGATGAGGTGAGAATAACTCCCTTGTCAGAGACACTGCTAATGTATCTTTTGTTACAGATCAACATCATCAAGTGTCTTGTCGATTGGCGTGGTGATCATGCTTCACAAATTGCGATCTCCAACAGCATGGATCAAATCATGTGTTGACTCCCTTCTGTGCCGTGAATCCAGAAATTTTCTCTTGCTGTTTTCCCTCTTATCTCTCTTTACACAAATCTTTCCGGTTGTCACAACATGTTCCAGTTTTTGTCTTCTCATAATATGACCAAAAATGATGACTGTCTCTTGCTGATGTTTGTGATAAGTTGTCTTTGTGACTTAGCCTCCCTCAAAATGTTCACAATTTTTTATTTTTGCTAATTAATTTTCAGAATTCTTCAATAAAAGGCTTCTATGGATTTTACAGCCACTAAAAAAAAAAACCAACAGTCATATTAAACTATATATGCTCACTATAACAACATAACTAACAAATGCCAATACGTACCCTTTCTTTCAAACTGGACACGACAACCAGAAACACGGTGAGGTCCCTGACAAACTCAAACCTGAGACTGACCAGCTGTTGGAAGGACTGAGTCAGGATGGACACGGCCAAACTCCCAGAGAACAGGTTGCTGTAGTGTTGGTGCCCTGGTTTGTGCGGAGCAAACATACAAGCAACAAAACCTGAAGACAAACGTCTTATACTTCTGCTGATTTGGTTTTCTCTGGGGGCAAGCATGGGTGAATGGATAAACTACTAGTGTGTTGATGGTGAGGTAGCGGGTTCAACCCCTACACCTGTCAGTTGCACTCACAAACATCAGTCCAGCAGGAACTACGCTTGAGTTCAAAGTAAGCAAAAAATCAAACAAGTTTTCTCTATCTGGCCCCAAGTTCTCATTTGGTTCTGAAACATGATTCTAAATAACCCAGATGAACTTGTCAGTTTTTGAGTTGTGTTATCATCAAGTTTCTTGCAGACTGATTTGTTGTTGCGGCTTGTTTACTAATTATCCAGGATTCATAGCCATAAGTTAGAACTGGATCTACATAAAAAACAAGAATCCTTTTTCTAACCTCTGATGACACAGATTTATTGCATTAAATGTTCATTTTTTTAAATGCAGTTTTTTCCTGTTCTTGTCTCTTCTTCTTTTGTTCATATGAAATTTGTCTATAACTGCAATATTATCTCTTGTATGAATTTCACAGTGATTTAGTTCATTCAGACGTCCATAAAGTTTATCTTCAACTGCTGTTTCTCTAGGCTTTCTCTAGAAGGTTTGCTTAGTTATGCTGTATTTTGGACAGTCTTGGAGTATGCTCTGCTGTCAGCGACGCCAATCCACACATGCACATGGCTGATTCACTAATCTTGAATTTTAAATACATGTGGTTGCGTAATCTTGTGTGTCCCGTTCTGAGGGGCAAAATAATTGTTCTGGTCTGTCCATAAAGTGGCAATCGTCTTGAGCTGGTGTTGGTGGCTTTCTGATTGATGTGATCTTTCTTTTCTTTTGGTGTTATGTAACTGGAGTCGGTTCTTTATCTCAGTGATATATCCTACATCTGACAGCATTCATGTGCCTAGACACTTGAATTTCTGCACTTGCCCCAAATTTTTGATTCAAAAACATTTGATTCTAAATGTACATTAAGGCACCAGTTACTTTGATAAATACTTCTGTCCTCCTATTGTTCAAGTTGAGGCTCATTTGTTAACTTTCATCTACAGTACCTATCATTTTCTGCACTTCCTTCTGACCAGCTGCTATTAAGACAGTGTCAATAGCATAAAGAAAGTTATTTATATTCAGACCTTCCATTGCATTGGTTCCTGACCACATGAAAAATTATTTTCTGTTGAAACAAGATCAGGTAATGGCCTTTCCATTGCAAACAGGACACAGGCTGATGTATTCATATGATCAGTTAACCATTGGTTGACTGGATGGATCTCTCTCCCCCCTCCCTGTCCCCCTCCATCCCCTTCTTTCCCTCTCCTCTCCCACCCACTCTCTCTCTCCCTCCGACTACTCGTTTAAAAAAAAGGTTTACAAGGCAAGAGGATGCACTTGACTGCTCAGGTTTTATCCCATAAGGCTCAGTCTCTTTCCATGGGCGACCGGCCAAAAGCAAACTCCGTGGGTCCAGTGACAACCCCCCTGGAGTCTTGGAGAAAACTGCACTTGTGAACTGAATGTTGTAGTTTGGAATTGAACCTACAACCTTCAGAGCGCCAGGTAGGTACCGTCAGCACTTTGTCACAGAAACTGTCTGTGTCCAACGATAGCCATACACTGACTGCAGCAACAGACATACATAAACATGACATCAAATAAGGTATGACAGACCAAGAATGGCAGATTGTTAGATCAAGGGCAGGTTGTTAGATCAGCTGAATTCTCAAAGCTTTGAGAATGAAATGATTCAATTCTACTTCCTATTTAAGGATAGAAAAACAACAACACAAATTTCCCTTACACTTTTCTATCCCAAATAATTCCTGGAACCAATTTCAGAAGGATGGGTCACATCCATGTGACACAGAAACAACATCCATCCCACCTCCCACAAACCATGACCCTAACCCACATGGCAAGTTGATGCAAAAAAAGCAACTACAGGAATCTTCTTCTTGTGCGTTCATCCGGATTTTTTTCCCGGGATGTGACTGCGTTGTGTCTGTTTACAGCAGAGCAGCGTTCTTGCGCCGTTAGGCCGACACATCCGACTTCTGCGGCAACTACAGGTATAAAAACAACACAACAGAAATCATGTGTCCATGGAAAACAGTGAGTTCAGTAGATGAGTTCAATAGAGAAGTAGAAGCTTCCAAAGGAAAGCTGGATCTGACCTGTCTCCTCCATCTGGTCCACCACCACATCTCGAAACTCCAACATGTTGAACATAGCCTCTATGGTAGAGACTAGACTGGCCATCTGTCGGGCTCTCCTTATAAGTGTGTCTGTGGCCTCCTGGTCAGTTCTGCAATTGGACAATACATCATCCATATCATTTTCAACTTCACCATCATCATAAGTGTTAAGTCATCATCATCATCATTATTATCATCAGTGCTTGTATCAACCCTTACTGCTTGCTGAACGACACATAGCACTGATTACTGATTACTCTTCTTCCTTTGTTTGATATTTATTGACGATATTTTATTTGTGACTGTATATCGTGCCTCATTACAGCTTAGTTGCAATATTTGTTTTTAGCCACCATATTCTGTGTGTTTGTAGCTGCAATATTTGTGTTTTTAGCTGTAATATCTGTTTTTAGCTGCAATATGTGTTTGTTTTTTTTAAGCTGCAATATTTGTGTTTTTAGCTGCAATATTTGTTTTTTAAGCTGCAATGTTTATTTTTCAACTGACACATACAACTTCCTTATGGCATCAGGTGATTGCGTTAGCCTTTCCAGACGGTTTCCTAAGGACATTCCACAGCCTCAGAATGGGGCTCCCATCTTCAAGTGATTCCCCCCTCAATAGGCCCACGCAGAACAGTCACAACATGCAGAACAGCCATGGCATGCCGGTCAGACCCCAAAGGAAGGTAGGGACAGAACATGAGCATTCAAGATGGCATCCATAACTGTAGATCTTTGTTGGTTGTTGACAGTAAAGGATCACCTCTGCTACATGTGAATACTCCCACAGGAATAAATCTCACACTAAGAGGATGAGGAAGTTTTTAAAAATGATAATGAACCAATCCTGATGTATGGAAGCAAATCGTAGACAATTAGCAGACAGGTCAGAATTAATGTGGAGGCCTCAGAGATGTGATTTTATAGAAGAATGATGAAACACCATGGATAGATAAAAAGAGCAATGAAGATATCCTGAAAAATGTTAATTTACAAAAAGAGAACTGATTACTCATATCAGAGGAAGACGGCCCTCATTCTTTGGGTATGTCATGAGAAAGGGAAAGCTGGAAAATGTAGTCACAATGGGAAATTTGGAGGGAAGAAAGGCAATGGAAAACCAAGACAAGTTGCTGGACAGTCTGACATCATGGCATGGAGGAACATCGGGATCAAAAATGGCTGGCAACACATGAGACAGAAGTCTGTGGAAGACACGAACAATAACACCACACGGCATGGACTATAAGGAGGATGAGATAATCTCTACACAATGCATGCACTTTGTGGCAGTGGTGAGGATATAAATGTGTGCAGCAAAGGAGAAGGCAGAAGACACAAGAGAAGAAATAAGCTGAGTAGAAGTCATTACGAACAAGGTAGGAAGCAAGAGAGAGGTAATTAGAACACATAGAGCAAAGGAAAAGATGCAAGCAAGAGAAAAGTAATAAGAAAGCCGGAGAAAGTAAAAGAGCGTGAGAGAATTCATTAGCAGACAGAAGTAATTAGGAGATGGAGAAAAGCTAGAGAAAGGGAGGCAGCCGGAGAGAAGTGTTTAGGAGATGAGTAGAAAGTAAGAGAAAGGAAGGGTGCAAGAGAGAGTAAGAAAGTAGGAAGAGAGAGAGAGAGAGAGAGAGAGAGAGAGAGAGAGAGAGAGAGAGAGAGAGAGAGAGAGAGAGAGAGAGAGAGAGAGAGAGAGAGAGAGAGAGAGGCAGACAGACAGACAGACAGACAGACAGACAGACAGAGAGAGAGAGAGAGAGAGAGAGAGAGAGAGAGAGAGAGAGAGAGAGAGAGAGAGAGAGAGAGACAGAGAGACAGAGAGAGGCAGACAGACAGACAGACAGACATGGCAAGAGAAAGAGGAAAGCAAGGGAGAGAAATAAAGCTGGAGAGAGAGAAAGTATCAGAGAGAAGACAACGCAAAAACACAAAAAACCCCTGCCAAGGACAGACATAAAGAGAAAGTGTCTGCACCTGATCATGTCTTGTAATTTCTCCACCAGATATTCCGGAGCATGAAGAGACTGCAGACAGCTCAGGAACATACAGGCAGCATCAGGAGGGATGCGGGAGTTGATGAACTGCACAGCATTGCACACCAGGCGGACATCGTCTGCAAACTGCCATGGGGACACATCTAGGGACAACAACAAGAAGTTATAATCAAAATGACGAGAACGCTGCCAGCAACAGACCGAACACAACTACATCACTGTCTCAATTTACCAGGATTAGAAAGATACTTCCCACGATATTCTCTGATGATGACCCCACTGGGCAAGTTGCTGGAGCCATGGAGGTCATGCTGTGTGCTATGCTCTTGGAAAATGTTTGGCAATTCTGCAGAGCGAGACTGAGCTAGACGGGGTAAAACCCAGTGCGATGAATCTGAACATGTGATGTTGCATCTATTGTATTTCTGATGCCATCATCAACTCTGGACAAACGTTTTATCTGTATCTGACTGGTCCCTATACTGATTTATTTGGTTGTTTCGGGATATGAGGTTTGAAGATTGAGTACAACCCACTACTGGCAATGCTGATCGTATTCCGGCACAAACCTTTGGCCTGGTTCACATCAGATTGGAAGCACTAGACTTGAGTTTCGCTCTCGTTTGAGCTCGTCAGTAGTGCATATCCCCTATATTTGGTCCCTACGTGTCCAATGATTGGTGAACTGGAGGCCTAATGCCCAGATATGGGGCCAGCATCCACTTGCAGCAGTTATGATTCCTTATAGACACCCACAGGCCTGCGATCTGATGAATGTGTCCTTTGTTCACCGCAATCACAGACACAATAAATTACCTGACATAGAAATACCAAGAATTACCTGACATAGATATACCAAGAATTACCTGACATAGGTATACCAAGAATTACATGACATAGATATATGAAGACCTAACATAGATATACCAAGAATTACTTGACAAAGAAATGCTCGATACAGAGATACCAAGAAATAGCTGATAGAAAAACAAAACAGAAAAACACAAAACAGATATGAAAGAATCATTCCTCCTTACCATCGGCAGCGAAGCCAGCCCTCTCTATGAAGGAGAGCGGAAGTCTGGCAGTTGGTGACAGGTACAGCTCTTCTGTCTTGTCACATGGCCGTAATACGCTGAAGGTCGACTAGTGAAACAAATGTAAATTATCAGTAAATACATCTTGTAATAAAAATATCACCTCACATAATCATTCAATTTACATTTCGATATACACCTAACAATCTACCTTTCAATATACACCCACCTATTTACCTTTCAATATGCACCCACGATTGTTACACACAGTGAACAACTAGGATTATAATTAAATTGTAAAAAGACACAGATTATGGTTGTCACTAGGAAGAACGAAATACCACAATGTAATATACAAGTAAATGGGAATATTCTTCAGCAAGTGAATAGGTACAATTATCTCGGAACAGTAATAACATCTGATGGAAGATGCCTTGAAGAGATTAGAACAAGAATCGCCATGGCAAAAGTAGCCTTTAGCAAGATGAAAAACATACTGACCAATAAAAAGATGTCAATTGAAACGAGAAAAAGAGTGTTGGGATGCTACATAGAACCTGTACTTTTATATGGATGTGAAGCTTGGACAATGAGCAGACAAGCTGAAAAACATCTGATGGCTGTAGAAATGTTGTTTCTGAGGAAAATGCAAAGAATACCATGGACAGCCAGAGAGACCAATGAACAAGTCCTTCAAGAAACAAATGAAGATCGTAAATTGATTAGAGAAATTAGACGTAGACAGTCAAAATTTTTTGGGCATGTTATGAGAAGAAATGGATTGGAGAACTTGGTGACAACTGGTAAGATCGAAGGGAACAGACCAAGGGGAAGACCTAGAAGCAAGTACCTGGATGGCTTGGCCTTGTGGCATGGTTGAGACAGAAACTCGGAGCTGATCCACGACTCTGGTGATCGAGTGAGATGGCAGAACATGACCGCCCACGCTTACCGGCATGGCACATGATGGATGGATGGATGCACCCACCTATTTACCTTTCAACACACATCCGTCTGTTTACCTTTCGACATACATCCACCTATTTACCTTTCAACATGCACCCACCTATTTACCTTTCAACACACATCTGCCTATTTATCTATTGACATACATCCACCTATTTACCTTTCAACATGCACCCACCCATTTACCTTTTGCACTGCACTGGTAACTTACGGGGGTATGTGAGCCGATTATTCAAAAAGCAATGGCAAACTACTGAATGTAAAAACTTGCCTAGTACATCAACAGCAGCTGAAAAATGCTGGTGTTGACTGCAACATCCTTTAAGGGATATGTAACATTAAAAAAAAAAAAAACAATTTACCTTTTAATATTCACCCACCTATTTACCTGTCAACATACATCCACCTATTTACCTTTCAATATGCACCCATCTATTTACCTTTCAATATGCACCCACCTATTTATCTTTCAATATGCACCCAACTATTTACCTTTCAACATACATCCACCTATTTACCTTTCAACACACATTCACCTATTTACCTTTCAACATGCATCCACCTATTTACCTTTTATCGCGCATCCACCTATTTACCTTTCAACACACATCCATCTATATACCTTTCAACACACATACACCTATTTACCTTTCAATATGCACCCATCTATTTACTTTTCAACATACACTCACTATTTAACATGCACCAACATATTCAAACTGACATTCAGATATATATCTGCACATGTGAACACAAAAACATAATTGCATATGCAAACATATTTTAATGCCGTTGTTTGAACCCTACTGTAATAAGCTGCCCACTATTGCATTATGAAATGCTGGTATCTGTGACCGCCAGCATCTTGGCTACATCCAGGCAGACAAGGAACACTTACACCAAGAACTCTCATCAGTTCTGTATCCAGGACAAGCCATACATCATTCATAATACTGATTTCTTCCAGCACATCTGTATGGGTTGATCAGTCCCAAGAGTCCCCCCCCCCCTACTTGCTGAAGTTGTCTCCTTTCATCGTGTTGCCCCCCCCCCCCCCCCCCCCCCCCACCCCCAGCAAGTCGTCTCCTTTCAGCTAGTTATCTCCTTTCACCAAATTCAAGACAATTCCTTATGTTACATCACATGTTACAGTTGGAAATCTTTTCCTACCAGGTTGTTGTGCCTATGCCCCAAATGTTTGCGTTTAGCTTCCACTGTGGACATCCCATGTTTATATTACTAATCGACAACAGCCTATAAGGAATTCTTAAAGAATACATCCTTCATGGGGGTAGCATGTTTTACAATAAACACATTACAGACACAAACATATACCTTACCTTCTTAATGATACAAAACAGGCCTGTGATTGGATCGGCCGCCAGTCCTTTTGCCTTGTCTCCAACCTGTTCATATATGTAAATACAGGAAGCAGATATAGTTACCATTCATCTCAAGATTATTTGGGCATGTTATCAGGAGACATAAATTTGAAAACAGTGACAACTGGCAAACTGCAATAAACCAAATGGCTGAGTCTGAAAACAAACCAGCGACCTTTGCAGTGTGATGGTGACGGCTTGATCTCGTCATGCCATAAGAGTTCCTGTCACCACCATTCGTTAACAATAGGAAAATCTAAGTACAGTGCACCAACTCTGTCACAAAGAAGAAGACCCAAACGTGTGTAGACCAGAATCACACACACTGTAAATATGTTGTTGTGGGTATGTTTTCTCATCTTTGAAATGTAGTCAGGCCAGCTGCCTATGCAACCTGCTCTTTTACATTTCAAACTACCAAGGATTTGTAATGTGTGCAGTGTGCACACTAGTCTTCCAAGTTTTTGGTTCATATCCGAGAGTGCTAGACGTTCTACCCCCCACCCCAGAATCAGGGAAGCAAATACCTGGCTTTTATTATTCAATAAACACTTCATCCACCCGTGGTTGATGCAGACCTAGTCATTTTTAGGCCTCTCCACCCCTGAGGGACACAGCTAATTCATGAGTCTAGTTCCAGGGAACGGAACAGTTCAGCTGCCAGTTGTCATATCCAGAAGTATAAACCATGATCTGCAGCCAATACATCTTTCAGTGGAAGACAAATAGAAACATGGACAAGAAGTCAGACTCGATCCGCTAACAAATTGTGGAAGTGTGGAAACAGGAAACATATTTCAAACTATGCATGGTAATATGGAAACAGGAAACATATTTCAAACTGTGCAGAAGTGTCGGAACAAGATGCATGCTTAAAACTGTGTGGTAATATGGAAACAGGAAATATGTCTCAAACTGTGTGCTGTAATATGGAAATAGGAAGCATGTTTCAGTGTGTGGTAATATGGAAACAGGAAATATGTTTCAAACTGCTGTAATATGGAAACAGGAAACATGTTTCAAACTGTGTGTGGTAATATGGAAACAGGAAACATGTTTGAAACTGTTGTGGTAATATGGAAACATGTTTCAAACTGTGTGCTGTAACATCATAGAAACATGAAACATGTTTTAAACTGTGTGCTGTAATATAGAAACAGGAAACATGTTTCAAACTAAGTGTGGAAATGTGATAGGGCGCATGTTTAAACTGTGGAAGTGTGGGAACAGGATGCATGATTCAAACTGTGTGTGGAGGTCTGGGAATTGAACACACGATTCAAGAAAATGTGGGCAACCTGTAAGTTGTACAGGACAAGTGATACGGGACAGTCGGGGAACATAAACAGACCACACAAACAAACCAACAAAGAACCGCGCCTGTTTGTACTGGCAACACCCAGAACAGAAGATAAGTAAGATGAGACAGTCGGGGAACATAAACAGACCACACAAACAAACAAACAAAGAACCGCGCCTGTTTGTACTGGCAACACCCAGAACAGAAGATAAGTTGTACAGGACAAGTAAGATGAGACAGTCGGGAAACATAAACAGACCACACAAACAAACAAATAAAGAACCGCGCCTGTTTGTACTGGCAACACCCAGAACAGAAGATAAGTAAGATGAGACAGTCGGGGAACATAAACAGACCACACAAACAAACAAACAAAGAACCGCGCCTGTTTGTACTGGCAACACCCAGAACAGAAGATAAGTAAGATGAGACAGTCGGGGAACATAAACAGACCACACAAACAAACCAACAAACAACTGCACCTGTTTGTACTGGCAACACCCAGAATAGAACTTCTCCCACTGCTCGTGCTGCAGCTGTATGAAGTTGTCCTCGGAGACTTCCGGCACCTCATCCTCCAGGGCGATGTTTCGAATCTGCAGATTGTCAAGAATACATCAGGTTCATGGCATACCTCAGTCATAGTTGTACAATTATAATGTTATTCTTCTTCTTCCTCATTCCTCTTTCGAGTGAGTGTACATCACACCTAGTTCTCGACCTCAGGGAAGTCTCAGTGGCGAAGTGGTCAAGCTGTCTGGCTCAGGCTTAGAAGGTTGTGGGTTCAATTCCGGGCCGTGTCTTTCAGTTCACGAGTGCATTTTTTCGGAAACTCCTAAGGGTCGTCGCTGGAGCTACGAAGTTCGTGTTGTGTGCGATGCTTTCTGCGCTGCGAAAAGAGACTGAGCCATATGGGATAAACCTGGTGCAATGAAGTCGATCCTGTCGACTTTTAAGTGACTTTAGTTCTCCACCTCGGAGGTCAGTGTGTCAAACTTCAGCACACATTTGTCAGGTGTGCTGCCTCTAGACAGATTCCATCCCAGGTGATGGGCTCTAGCTACCAGTGTGAAGCAGGTGGGATTGAAACCCATCTCAATGCTTTGCGCCTTTGTGTGCAACATGGTGATCTGGTAGAGCAGGATGCGTTTAGTCGGAAGCCTGCCCATTCATTCCTTAGTTATCTGTTGATGTGAAGTATCCAGAGACACGAATGCCTCCAGATCTTACAGTATAGCCTCTATCTGTGTGATGTACGAGCAGATCCTGAGATTCTGATGTCCCCAGATCTTACTGTACAGCTTCTATCTGTGTGATGTACAAGCAGATCCTGAGATTCTGATGTCCCCAGATCTTACAGTACAGCCTCTATCTGTGTGATGTACGAGCAGATCCTCAGATTCTGATGTCCCCAGATCTTACAGTACAGCTTCTATCTGTGTGATGTACGAGCAGATCCTGAGATTCTGTCCCCAGATCTTACAGTACAGCAGCAGACCCTGAGATTCTGATGTCCCCAGATCTTACAGTACAGCTTCTATCTGTGTGATGTATGAGCAGATCCTGAGATTCTGATGTCCCCAGATCTTACAGTACAGCTTCTATCTATGTGATGTACAGCAGCAGATCCTGAGATCCTGATGTCCCCAGATCTTACAGTACAGCTTCTATCTGTGTGATGTACGAGTAGATACTGAGATTCTGATGTCCCCAGACCTTTCAGCTGAGCTACTATCTGTGTCAGGTAGAGTTCCTGACTCAGACACCAGCAAGGGGAACAAACAAGAACAGGCACACAGAACTTACTTCCGAGTCTACAGCACTGCTGACCTCCTCCTTCAAGGATGCCATGTTGTACAGCGTCTCCACCTCCACGGACGGGATTGGACGTCGACGATACACCTGTAACATATGTGTCACACATATTCAATACTGATACATCTGCAGCATTTATAAATCAAGTATGTTAAATTAAATAATGATACACCTGAAATATATAAATTACATACATATTATATCACATACTGATACACTAGCAGCATATATATATATCAAATGCTATACTGATACACCTGTAGCACATGTATTAAATTATAATATGACCACGTACTGCTTGCGGTCCAATCCTGTGTGGTGCTGGTGATCATGTCTGCTCACAATCTTATGCCCGTGTTCCACCAATAATTTCTAACACTGACGTTTCTCCATGCCACAATGTCAAGCTGTCCAGCATCTTCTCTCATGCCCCCCCCCCCAATTTTTCCATTATCATGATGTACTTCAGCTTTCCCCTTCTCATTCTCCTCCCTCATTCTCCGATCGAAAGAAGTGCATTACACCTGGTTCTGCACCTCAAAGGTCAATGTGTCAGACATCATCATGCATTTGTATCAGATTTTCTTCCTCTAGACAGATTCCATCCAAGGTCACGGCCTCTATCTACCTGTGGGTGGCTATTTCCTAATAATTTTGCCAGGGCTGCAGCCTTATGACCTACTCTTTGCAATGTCAAATTGCCCTTGGAGTTGTAAACATGCACAACTTGCACATTAGGTCTTTTTTTTTTTTTTTAGCCCTTATCCAAGAAACTAGGTTTCCAATCACACTACCCAATATACATCATATCAGATTGCAACGGGCACCATTAGTATTAGAATTCTATGCTGGCTGTTGAAGATGATGCCTGAGTGCTTATGGCAATGCCCCGAGTCCAACGATGTCGGTTCTTGAACTCAACTTCCCAAGAGCCAGGGAGGCTCCCAGTCATTTGTATGTATATTAATCTGTCACCAGAAAGTGAATTATGAAATCATTGTGGCAGTTAGACCTGAGACTTAGTGCGCCCAACTGAAACAGCCATTTCTATTGGTTAGCTGATCCTAGCCTTTGATTGTCCCCAGTTCTCCTCTGCTGTCTGCCTGGATCATGTGGTGCAATGTGCGACAACTGTGCAGGGATAGGAGACAGCACACTCTCAGCCTGCGGACTACTGTACTGGGATAGGAGCCAAACACTCTCAGCCTGCGGAAAAAACTGTGCTGGGATAGAAGCCAGCACACTCTCAGCCTGCAGACAACTGTGCTGGAATAGAAGCCAGCACACTCTCAGCCTGCGGACAACTGTGCTGGGATAGAAGCCAGCACACTCTCAGCCTGCGGACTACTGTGCTGGGATAGAAGCCAGCACACTCTCAGCCTGCAGACAACTGTGCTGGGATAGAAGCCAGCACACTCTCAGCCTGCGGACTACTGTGCAGGGATAGAAGCCAGCACACTCTCAGACTGCAGACAACTGTGCTGGGATAGAAGCCAGAACACTCTCAGCCTGAAGACAACTATGCTGGGATAGAAGCCAGACACTCTCAGCCTGCGAAAAAAAAACTGTGCTGGGATAGAAGCCAGCACACTCTCAGCCTGCAGACAACTGTGCTGGGATAGAAGCCAGCACACTCTCAGCCTGCAGACAACTGTGCTGGGATAGAAGCCAGACACTCTCAGCCTGCGGAAAAAAAAAAACTGTGCTGGGATAGAAGCCAGCACACTCTCAGTCTGCGGAAAAAACTGTGCTGGGATAGAAGCCAGCACACTCTCAGTCTGCAGACAACTGTGCTGGGATAGAAGCCAGACACTCTCAGCCTGCAGACAACTATGCTGGGATAGAAGCCAGACACTCTCAGCCTGCAGACAACTGTGCTGGGATAGAAGCCAGCACACTCTCAGCCTGCGGACTAATGTGCTGGGATAGAAGCCAGCAACACTCTCAGTCTGCGGACTACTGTGCTGGGATAGAAGCCAGACACTCTCAGCCTGCAGACAACTATGCTGGGATAGAAGCCAGCACACTCTCAGCCTGCAGACAACTGTGCTGGGATAGAAGCCAGACACTCTCAGCCTGCAGACAACTATGCTGGGATAGAAGCCAGACACTCTCAGCCTGCAGACAACTGTGCTGGGATAGAAGCCAGCACACTCTCAGCCTGCAGACAACTGTGCTGGGATAGAAGCCAGACACTCTCAGCCTGCAGACAACTGTGCTGGGATAGAAGCCAGACACTCTCAGCCTGCAGACAACTGTGCTGGGATAGAAGGCAGCACACTCTCAGCCTGCAAAAAAAACTGTGCTGGGATAGAAGCCAGCACACTCTCAGCCTGCAGACAACTGTGCTGGGATAGAAGCCAGCATACTCTCAGCCTGCGGACAACTGTGCAGGGATAGAAGGCAGCACGCTCAGCCTGCAGACAACTGTGCAGGGGTAGAAGCCAGCACACTCTCAGCCTGAAGCAGATACTGACCTCTCAGCCACGACTTCCCCCATGATAATATGCCTAACAATGTGGACAGTCTTTTTCTGCTGCATGTAACCAGTTCTCTTTCTGAGTGAACTTCTTTCAAGATACCCTTATTGTTCTTGTATGTGTTCATGGCTGGTAAAGTTAACAAATGTTTTATATTGGATAATTGCCAAGACAGCCGTTGTGAAAATCTCAGGACAGGAATCAAACTATAGCAACTGCTGTAGCCCTGTGATCAACAGAAAACAACAACAGACATTGTTAACTATTATTTTAAAAGATGGAGGTGAGCATGGCAAATGGATAAGAGCACACGCTCTTAAAAATCCGGTGTGCTGATGCCAAGGTAGCGGGTTCAACCCCTACACAAGTCCACTGGACTAAAATGTTGACTTCTCATCCTTGACTTGTGGATGGAAATTACAAGTACCTCAGAAGTCAGAGTGGGTTCATCTGATGGTGAGGGACATTGGTAATAAGGAAAGCTAATCTACATGCAAAAAATCAGTGCAGTGCACTAGAAGTAGTAGAATATATGTATGGACTGTTTGAGCTCAGAACGAGCGAACACACACACAATTGTTAAAGACTGCATCTTACACTCAAGGCTTTCATAATATCTTGAGGAGCAAAGAGCCCAGGAGCAAAGATTCTCTCCAGGTACACATCGCGTGGGTCACGGTTCTGAGGCACCACTAGAAAGTCCAGGGGAGGTTCCAGAACAACTGGCTCCCAGGCACTGCCAAGGCAACCTTCGGGTCTGAGGATACAGTAATGCAACATCTTTTTATGTGAGTCAGGAAATAATCTATTATGCGAGTCAGAAAATAATCTATCATCTCAGCCAGGAAATAATCTATTATCTGAGCCAGAAAATAATCTATCATTTGAGCCAGAAAATAATCTATTATGTCAGCCAGGAAATAATCTATTATCTGAGCCAAGAAATAATCTATCATATGAGCCAGAGCAGGTCTGCATGGTCGAATGGATTACAAATGCGTGTTCTTAAACATCCGGTGTGCTTATGCCGAGGTAAGGGATTCAACCCCTACACCGGACAGTTGGACTAAAATGTTGACCTGTCATCCTTGACATTTTTTCCCCCGTGTTTCCATCCTGTTTCAGGATATTGCGGTCAACACCAGCATCTTTCAGCTGTATGTTGATTCCTAGGCTAGATTACGCTCATCAGCACACCACGACTTTCTGAGCGACCGGCTCCATGCTCTCATAAGTCACTGGTGCGACTCGAACCCTTCAAGTTCTCGTGCGCTCACGTCAACCACAAGAGTATTCGGGGTTGCGGAGAAAGCTGCTAGCCCCTCGGCCAGGGAGACCAGACAAGTACCTCTGAAATTGGAGTGGGTTCGCCTGATGGCGAGGTACACTGTTAATAGGGAAAGCTAATCCACATGCAAAATTCAGTCCATCACTACTATAAATAGTGTGTATGGATTACGCTTGAGTTCAAAGCGAGCGAGCGCCCAAGAAAAAAATCTGAGCCAGAAAATAATCTATCATCTGAGCCAGGAAATAATATATCATCTGGGCCAGAAAATAATCTATCATATCAGCCAGGAAATTATCTATCATCTGGGCCAGAAAATAATCTATCATATCAGCCAGGAAATAATCTCTGGGCCAGAAAATAATCTATCATATCAGTCAGGAAATTATATATCATCTGGGCCAGAAAATAATCTATCATATCAGCCAGGAAATAATCTCTGGGCCAGAAAATAATCTATCATATCAGTCAGGAAATTATCTATCATCTGGGCCAGAAAATAATCTATCATATCAGCCAGGAAATTATCTATCATCTGGGCCAGAAAATAATCTATCATCTGAGCCAGGAAATAATCTATCATCTGAGCCAGGAAATAATATATCATCTGGGCCAGAAAATAATCTATCATATCAGCCAGGAAATAATCTCTGGGCCAGAAAATAATCTATCATATCAGCCAGGAAATTATCTATCATCTGGGCCAGAAAATAATCTATCATATCAGCCAGGAAATTATCTATCATCTGGGCCAGAAAATAATCTATCATCTGAGCCAGGAAATAATCTATCATCTGAGCCAGGAAATAATATATCATCTGAGCCAGAAAATAATCTATCATCTGAGCCAGGAAATAATATATCATCTGAGCCAGAAAATAATCTATCATCTGAGTCAGGAAATAATATATCATCTGGGCCAGAAAATAATCTATCATCTGAGCCAGGAACTAATCTATTATGTAAGCCAGGAAGTAATCTATAATCTGAGCCAGTAAAAATCTATCATTTGAGCCAGGAAATTATCATCTGGGTCAGGAAACAATGTACTATCTGAGTCAGGAAATTATTATCTGAGCCAGGTTATAATCTATCATGTCAGCCAAGAAATAATCTTCTGTGTAATCAATCTAACATCAAAACCTGGTGGGTAAGGAGTAACATTTCAAAATCTACACAATCAATAAAGCATCAACACTTGTTTACATTGATAGGAACAAAATATGCACACCTATGTAAACAAAGCAATCATCATCTTCTCTTCTTCACTGTCACAGAAAGGGGACTACTAGCAACATGCTGTCTGCAGTGCACTGAACAAAGCCAGACACAGAACATCCTCTAGGTCATCCGCTGCATTCTAGTTTCTATTTCAAGTCGTCTGGAGTGGGTTTGCCTGATGGCAGGGGACACTGTTAATGGGGAAAGCTAATCCACACGCAAACATCAGTCCAGTGAGAAGAAGTAGCATGTGTACGGACAATGCTTGAGTTCAAAGTGAACGGGAAAAAATGTAATATCACTGTTTATTTGTAACGGATGTTTCTGAGCTCGAATAGGGTTTGACCTCAGAAACAACTCTTGGACTGATAGAGGACAAATGGGCTTCTTTGAAATTGATGGATAAACATGCAAGAAAACAACAAAACTTACTGCACCAGTAATGTGGTCAACACCTGGGTGTCACCAGCCTGAGTCGTCCACAGTGACATTAGGTAATCTTCAGTGACCACAAAATCCACAAGATCCTCCTGAAAATGTCAAACAACAACATGATGACAGACAACCTGGCACATCCTGAACTTTTAGCGCTTCTCAGTGACAACAGTAAAAATATTTCCAATAATTAATTACCCCAGTTTACATTCTTCTTTTTCTTTCCCAGTCCAATCGCAACCCCCCCCCCCCTCTCTCTCTCCCCACAGCTATGCCTCAACTCAGATTCTCCCTCCACAATCCAATCTCAACACCCAAAGCTGAGCCTCAACCTCCCCACACCTGAGCCTCAACCCAAATTCTCCCATCCATCATGTGCCATGTCGATAAGCTGTGGGCGATCATGTTTTGCCATCTCACTTGATCACCAAAGTCGTGGATCAGCTCATGTTTCTGTCTCAACCATGCTATGTGGCCAAGCCATCCAGGTATTTACTTCTCTGTCTCCCCCCTTTGATCTTGCCAGTTGTCACTATGTTCTCCAATTCATTTCTTCCCATAACATGCCCAAAAACAATTTGACTGTCTACGTCAAATGTCTCTAATCAGTTTACGATCTTCATCTGTTTCTTGAAGGACTTGTGCATTGGTTTTTCTGTCTGTCCATGGTCAAATTCTCCCCTCACAGTCCAATCTCAACTCCCTGTGCCCATACATCTCTCACTCCCAACCTCAAATGACTCTGGAGTCCAACACCTTGTATGTGATGGATTGATGTGAAAGTAAACTGACCACTTCACCTCAGAATGACATGCCTTAGTAAATGCATATGCCCAAACACTTCAATATCTCAAGTAGAATCAGTGATGGGATCATAAGGTATCTTCTGCAACATAAGTACAACTCACCGGTGGAGATTTGTCCAGTGTGGTCACATGCTCCATTCGAATTCTGCCATTTTCTATCACCGGTGTCAGGAACACAAACTGTGGACGGGAAAGATTAAAATACTCTGAAGTTGACAGTAACACAGCAACTGTGAAAGTGACCATAACAAGGCAATCACTAATGTTGACTAACAAGGCAACCCCTGGAGTTGACCATAACGTGGCAACCAATAATGTTAACTAACAAGACAACCCCTGAAGTTGACCATAACATGGCAACTGCTAATGTTAACTAACAAGGCCACCCCTGAAGTTGACAATAACATGGCAACCGCTAATGTTAACTAACAAGGCAACCCCTGAAGTTGACCATAACATGGCAACCGCTAATGTTAACTAACAAGGCAACCCCTGAAGTTGACCATAACATGGCAACCGCTAATGTTAACTAACAAGGCAACCCCTGAAGTTGACCATAACATGGCAACCGCTAATGTTGACTAACAAGACAACCCCTGAAGTTGGCCATAACATGGCAACCACTAATGTTAACTAACAAGGCAACCCCTGAAGTTGACCATAACATGGCAACCGCTAATGTTGACCAAGAAGGCAACCTCATCTCATCATGTTCCTCTTGTACCTTGCGGTGTCGAGGTGAAGTATAAACTTCGTGAGAGTGCCCGATTATGGGCTTCATATATCGATATTCCCATGGATTCTGCTATTCCCTCCGTCCAACGTTTACGTGGTCGGCCTCTTCCTCTGTTTCCATCTGGTCTGTACATCATTGCTTGTTGTGGCATGCTGTTGACTGGTAACCTACTTGCATGGCCAAACCATTTGACTTGCTGCTTTCTAATAAAATCTAGTGCTGCTTTAACCCCCACTTTAGTCCTGATTTCTTCATTTCTGATCTTATCTCTTCTTGATACGTTGAGTATTCTTCTCAGGAACCTCATTTCTGTTGTTGTGATTTTTCTTTTCTCTTTTTCTGTCATTGTCCAGGTTTGGCATTGGTAGCACAGAGTTGGTAGGAAGATTGTGTTGTAAAGTGCTTTCTTAGTAGTTATTGATACATGTTTGTTCTTTAATATTGGTGCCATTTGTCCAATGAGTTGATTTGCCTTATTGCTCCTATTTTCGATCTCCTTTTCTGATCTGCCATTTGATGATATTATACTTCCTAGGTACTTGAAACTCTTTACTTGTTTCAAGGGATGTTCGTTTAGGTGAATTGTTGCTGTTTGTTCTTCTTTAGTTATAGTCATTACCTCTGTTTTGCTTGTGCTAATTTTCATGTTATGTTCCCTACACATTTTCGTTTAGACTATTCATGTGGTCTTGTAATTCAGCTTCTGATTTTGCTATTAGTGCTTGGTCGTCCGCAAACAGGAGTTCTCTAATGGTTAGATTTGCAGATGGTTCTTCTTCTGTGTTCTCGTCATGTGGTATTCTTGCGGTCTCTGCTTGGCTGGTTTCTTTACATATGTTGTCTATATATGTTATGAACACGAGAGGGGACAGGACACAACCTTGTCGTACTCCAGATCTTAGGGTGAAGGGTTCTGAGTGTCCTCCAGTTGCTCTCACTATGCATTCACTGTTGTTGTATAAACTTCTACATAGGTTTGTTAGATGTGTACTCACTCCATATTGTTTAAGGATTTCCCACAGCTTGTTTCTATCTACCCTATCGAATGCCTTTTCTTGGTCGACAAAGGCTAAGTAGAGTGTTTCATTGAATTTGATTGATTTTTCTATAAGTTGCCTAAGAGCAAAAATGAAGGCAACCTCTTAAACAAAATATCAGGCTATCACATAACAATCATCACAATCATAATCAAATGTCATCTCCATAGTGAAGGTTGGCAGTAATGAGTCTCCTGACCCCTATCCAGTGCTTTCATACAGGTGTCTTCCAGTCCATCTCTAGATGTTGTCCTCCCACATGGAACATGTCTTCCAGTCCATCTCTTGGTGTTGTCCTCCCACATGGAACATATCTTCCAGTCCATCTCTTGATGTTGTCCTCCAGTCCATCTCTTGATGTTGTCCTCCCACATGGAACATGTCTTCCAGTCCATCTCTTGATGTTGTCCTCCAGTCCATCTCTTGATGTTGTCCTCCCACATGGAACACGTCTTCCAGTCCATCTCTTGATATTGTTCTCCAATCCATCTATTGATGTTGTCCTCCCACATGGAACATGTCTTCCAGTCCATCTCTTGATGTTGTCCTCCAGTCCATCTCTTGATGTTGTCCTCCAGTCCATCTCTTGATGTTGTCCTCCAGTCCATCTCTTGATGTTGTCCTCCAGTCCATCTCTTGATGTTGTCCTCCAGTCCATCTCTTGATGTTGTCCTCCAGTCCATCTCTTGATGTTGTCCTCCAGTCCATCTCTTGATGTTGTCCTCCAGTCTATTCTTGATGTTGTCCTCCCACATGGAACATGTCTTCCAGTCCATGTCTTGATGTTGTCCTCCAGTCCACCTCACGTCATTGTCAGCAGTCCATTGCTTGTTGTCCACTCACATGTAACATGTCTTGCAGTCCATCTCTTGATGTTGCCCACCCACATATAATGTTAACTTCCGCCCAAAGCTGTTGGCACAATGCAGATGGTCAGGTTTTGTGAGCGCCGCCCAACATTCGGCACTAACAGAAAGAAGGTAGTAATATCTACCATTACATGGTACCTCAGTCACATCTGACTAAGACCTGACAGACAAAACTATAAGCCACCACTTAACAATATTAATCACAAAGCTCAGGAAATATAAAAAGAGATTAGTGTCACAGAGAAAATTATTTGCCACAGGAACAGAAAAATTAATGTCGCCGAACAGAAAGAACCATAATTGTCTAAAAGAAAATAATTGCAACACAGTAATCTTGGATAGAAAGAGATTTAAAATAATGACAGCTGTCAGATAATAAACATCACAGAGAAAATCATTTGTCATAGAGAAACATTTGCAACTGAAAATCATTTGTCACAGAGAAATATTTGTCACAGAAAATCATTTGTCACAGATAAATCAATGCTGTTGAACAGGAAGAATCACACCCTTAAGGACAATCATTGCTACAGAGTAACGACAGGGCCAAGAATTGGTTCCAAACACACACAAAGTAACTATTGCTGCCAGATAAAAGTCACACGTCACAGAGAAAGATACCAACCTTAGCTTTATTTTGAAGTGACAGATAAGCACAGACGTCAGATGTGTTCTCCCCGAGCACAGCCTTGATCACATGACCTGAAGCTGTTCAACAGAAGCAGTCAAAATTACAACATTATATATATATATATATATATATATATATATATATATATATATATATATATATATATATATATTATATATATATATATATATATATATATATATATATATAATGCAGGGGATATATGTCAAGTGAACAGACGCACTCCATGTCTACATCAGAGGTTTGGAAACTTTTGGGCCTTGGATCTGTTTTGCATTCTGATGGCATTATGAACCCAATCTCAGTTGGTCAAGTCTTAAAACAGAAAAAACTAATGACACGCGTGCGTGCGTGGGTGTGTGTGCGCGTGCATGTGCACCTTTCGGTTGTCACATCTCACATTGCGGGAGAGGGAGGGAGGGAGAGAGAGAGAGAGAGAGAGAGAGAGAGAGAGAGAGAGAGAGAGAGAGAGAGAGAGCAAGAGTGTATGTGTGTGTGTGCGTTCTTTTTTTTTTCAATGTATGTCTTTTTACAGCAGAGGTGCAATGTTTGCACCTTTCGGTTGTCACATCTGGCGTTCAATATTATTTATGTGTCTGTTGGATGTATTTGTCTTTTTACAGCAGAGCTGCAATGGCTGCACCTTTGTGTGTGTGTGCATATGTTGGTGGGTCGGTAGGTGAGGTGGTTGTTTGGATGTATTTGTCTTTACATAGCAGAGCTGCAACGTTCACACATTTTGGTTGACACGTGCAACTCCATCTCACATTAATAAGACTTTTCGGGCAATTCTGTAGGACATTGCACTGATACGTAGAATCCCCCCCGGGAAAGTTAACCTGGTCAACAAATGCCCATAAAAGTCAGATGTGTCCGCCTAACGGCGCAAGAACGCAGCTCTGCTGTAAACAGGCACGATGCAATCACGTCCGGAAAAAGAAAAAAAACCTGGATTAACGCAGAAGAAGAAGAATCCTATCCACCTACAGTGGTACATGCCAACAGGCCAATTCAGAACAACTAAATGAATGCTGTTTTGCAATCACTGAATGAAATATTTTACAACCGGGCGTCACATTTTCCCACCGGATAACACATTTTACAACCGGGTGTCACATTTTCCCACCGGACACATTTTACCACTGGATAACACATCTCACTCCATTTTCAGGAGCTCAGGTGACCCACAAATCAATGCCTCAGACTCAACATTCAGTCTTTCAGAGATGTCACAAAACAGCCACAAAACACCACAGACAGACACCACACACACCTCCTGCCCTAGAGGAGAACTGAGGACAGTCAAAGGCTGGGATCAGCTAACCAATAGAAATGGCTGTTTCAATTGGGTGCACCAGGTCTTCAGGTCCTAACTGCCACAATGATTCGTAATTCACTTTCTGGTGACAGATTAATATACATAAAAAAGCATGAAAGCAGTAGACTCGCAACAAACTTACAATTAGCAACAGCAGTTGTTCCTGCGTCATCCAATTCCTCACTTGTATAGTCCAGAAGGTTCTCAACCAAAACACAGTCTTTAGTCTAGAGAAACAATAAACTGCATGGTCAGATTCAACAAGTTCAAGGCCTAAAGTCAAGACACAAGACATAAAGTCACAAGGTATTAAAGTTACAGGGTATAAAGTCAAGTCACAAGGTATAAAGTAAAGTCACAAGGCATTAAAGTTACAAGATATAAAGTCAAATCCCTAGGAATAAAGTCCCAAGGTATAAAGTCATAAGGTATACAGTCACAATATGGATAATAGTGCACTTTCTTAAACATCCACAGAGATAATGCCAAGGTAGCAGGTTCAATCCCTATACGGGTCAGTTGGACAAACATATTGACTTGTACTTGACTTGGAGATGTAAATTAAAAGTACCTCTGAAGTTGGAATAGGTTCACCTGATGGCAGAGGACACTAGGAAAAGATCAACCACATGCAAAAATCAACAGTAGTAGCAGCATATGTATGGACTGCTCGAGTTTAAAGCAAGCGAGCACAAAAACAAAACAAACAAAACACAACAAATAAGGAACAAGATCGAGGCTTCGCTTAAATGCTACAGAAAATGTCTCAGACTATCATGGATAAAAAGAGAGAAAAAACACTACAAGATCTGAAGACTGGAGAAAACAGGCTCATAAACAGTAACATATCTCGGAATCACATCCCACATAACAGAACACATGTCTCTGAATCACATCACACATCAGAGGTTTAGAAAGAGCAGTTATGGCATATGTGGTTCCTGGAAGACAACAACAGAGGCCAAACAAAAAAGATAAACACATGAAATTAAAAGCACACTGGGCATAAGCATACTTGAGACAAGGGAACTGGCACAGGATCTAGAATCTTTCCGATGAAAGCGATGTTTTGCAAAGTACGCATTATGCTGATCTGAGGTCAGAAGGCATGAACTTATTTCTCTGAAAGCACTTAACGAAACAACTCACACATAGTGAGACTAAAAGAGAAATTAATGGACAACGGCTAACACTGATCAAAATGGTAAACTCACCTTCATTGACCAGACTCGAAGTCGGAAGTCTCTACACACCGTCAAAACATAAATTTCTCCATTCAAGGACATCAACTCTAAACTAACTGCCATCTCTCCAGCTGGCTGACTTGCCCTTGATTGAGAAAATGTATGTCAGAAATTAAGTATGAATGTGGTTATCTTCAGTTTTGCATAACTACACATAATGGAAGTTTCAAACTAATGACACTTTAATTTATTTCCAATGCAAACTTATGCTTATATGTTACACATTCCACACAATGAACAGTAACAAAACATTTATGATAAACACAAGTACTCTAAACACCAACCATGAACAGTTCTTCGGGAAAGAGAAGATCAGCCAACAAGGATGAGAGACAGAGATATGACTGGAACCTTGCTGTCTTGACAGATGATAGTTTGTACAATGGAGTTACGCCTGTCATAATACAAAGCCTAGGCTGAATTGTAGAGACCATGTGTTGTCTATTCAGCACAATCCCTTTCTCAGACTGCCTAGTTTACTCCAGAGGAAAGCTAACACCAATATATCTGGAATAAGACAAGCTGCAGAAGCTGCCGAATCAGCAAAGCAAAGCTCTGTCTGCCAGTCAGAGCTTCGATCCTAGACCTGTTGCCAACCAAGGCTTAGGGCCTGGTCTGACCTGCCACGACATTTAGACTTTAGGTTACATTTCCTTGCACCAGGATAAGGCTTGTACCCTCCCAATTGCACTCCTCTGCCCGAAGACGTTTAAGAAGAAAAAAGATGCACAAGAATGACATGACAAAGCTAAAGCATGACAATAAAACATGTTGAAACAAAATAACAGAAACTATGTTGAGAAAGAGGACAAACTGGTGTTAACACTGCATCAAAACTCTAAAAGTAGATGTCAACTGTTCACTTTCCATCTCACACATGCAGGAAATTAAATTACCATTTTGTAAATATTGTTCCTCTATTTGCCAAAGGAAACACAAGGAGAAATTAAATCCAAGAAAACAGATACCCTCAAATCTCCAAAAGACACAAAAGAAGAAGTTCAAATCTCAAATGAATACGGTACCTCAAAGCTCCTGGTATGATGCCATTCCACAGTTTCTTCATGACAGACGAGCAAGACAGCTCCTGCTGAATGACGACACCTGCAGATGTTACAAGATAGACATATATTTTATATAAAGATATATTAGCTATCTGTCCCAAATCAGTTTTCAGCTATGGGCTGTCATGTAATATGGCCATCAGATTTTGTAGACCTGAATGTGTCTGGGGTTTGTCCATCAAGAATGATGATGACCATTCATTACATCCAGTGGGGTTGAAAGTTTGGAGCCGTGAGTTCTAAAATGGCTGGTAAGGCCTATTTTGGCTCCCGAAATGTTCTTTGACACTGTGGGCATTGGTTTTTTTTGTCCAGCCTTTTTTTCACAGCTTTTGCAGTCCTGTTTGCTTCACAAGTGACTACATCTTTGCGTAACGATATACGCCACGAATTTCGGTCTTTGGCAGCAGTCTCCCAAGTGTCATGATGAATTCCAAAACTTTTAGTGAGATCTTCAGAGTGTCTTTAAAGCATTTCCTCTGGCCACCTTGGGAGCGTCTACCACAGTGCAGCTCACTGTAAAAAATTGTTTAGGGAGCCTGTGATCTGGCATGCGAGTCAGGTGGCATGTAGAGAGACAATGAACCCAGGTCTCGAACCTGTGCCTGACTGTGCTCATGACATCATCAGTGCAACTCCAGATCAACTTTGCCAACCAGCCTGCCACACTCGTCATTACTGAAACAAATCTGACCAACACATGTAACGCTACCACCAAGAAAGCCACCTCAAGACAAGCAATGACAGAAATGATTCTATTCTGTGGAGGTTCACAGCAAGCAGGCCGTGCCAAGTGGGCAATGCAGACTAGCAAGTCTTTGCACAAATCTCTCCTGTGTTCTAAATGTACTCCAGCAGATTGCAGACATGATACTGTGCCAATACCACTGACCCCAACATCCTCAACCCCACTGTGGAACACCAGAGTATCATGGCAGCAGACACGTCTGATTCCACAAAGGAATCATCTCTGATGCTCTCATCTTCTGCCCATTATCCCCCTTTAGAGCAAATGCACTGAATTAACTCATGTCAAGCAGTCCTCTCTTTTGTCGTCTCCTGCAGCTTCCTCCATACTCTCCCTCCCACAATTCATCTGTCTTCAAGTTCCTTCTCCAAGCATCACCATACCTCCTCATACCTTGTCTGTCCCATGGGCCCTTCAGAAGGACCCTCCAGCCAACAATTATCTCAATGTATGTCCCAGCCAGCATCAGCTTGCCCGCTCCACCTCCCACTTGCTGGAATCCGCTGGTTAACGAAGGAAGAAATCCCCATGCTATCTGCCGTGATGAAAGAGAGTCATAGCAATGGCCCATGTTGACGGTAGATTACAATTACCTGCGCAATGCATTCCCAGCATGTAGAGTTGAATTTATCAGGAATGATTGAGTTTCTGGAATACCAGGGTGGAGCCATATCATCTGATCACGTCTGATTCCACAAAGGAATCATCTCTCATGCTCTCATCTTCTGCCCATTATCCCAGCATGTAGAGTTGAATTTATCAGGAATGATTGAGTTTCTGGAATACCAGGGTGTAGCCATATCATCTGATCACGTCTGATTCCACAAAGGAATCATCTCTCATGCTCTCATCTTCTGCCCATTATCCCAGCATGTAGAGTTGAATTTATCAGGAATGATTGAGTTTCTGGAATACCAGGGTGGAGCCATATCATCACCATTATTTTCATAATTAAAGGCCAACATGAACTCACCTGTGACATGAGTTTGGTAAACTTTCATTTATACAGACACCAACATGAACTGACCTGAGACACCCAGTGGTGGCATCTTGACAATCAACAGCCCGCCGGTGTTTGTGGCCAGCACAAAGAGAGCGTGACCATCATGACACATGCAGCTGGCGCCCCCTAGCAGCTGGGAGTTGATGCTGCCTCCTGGTGTCAGCAACACTTGGTTTCTGGGGTCGTCTGGCAGCGATGCATCGTAAAATATGGAGGAGGCATTCTGGTCCGATAGCACAAACGTCTGCTGTTGGATTCAGACAAAAATTGAAAAATAATACTAAAGAAACAAACATGTATCAGTAGATACTAAAAGAGCACAATGATAGAAAAAAGGGAAAAGAAAAATTAGAACAACGGAAATGATATCCCTGAGAAGAATACTCAACATGTCAAGAAGAGACAAAATCAGAAATTACGAAATCAGGACTACAGGGTTATAGCAGTGCAAAATTTCATTAGAAAACAGCAAATTAAATTATTCAGACATATAACTAGGCTACCAACTAATAGTATACCACAACAAGCAATGATGTACAGACCAAACATAGCCAGAAGAAGAGGCTGATCATGTAAACAATGGAAATAGAGATTAACAGAGTCCATGGGAATTTTGATATATGAAGCCCATAAACGGGAACTCTCCTGCTGTTTATGTTTCACCTCAACACTGCAAGGTACAAGAGGAACAAGCTGAGATAACACCACAAGGTGCAAGAGGAACAAGATGAGATGACACCACAAGGTGCAAGTAGAACAAGATGAGGTGAGATGAGATGAAATTAACAAAATAACAACATGAAGCTCACCCCTCTGCTTCTTTCTCTTCTTCTTTGTTCCTCTTTTGAGTTTACAAAGTATGAGAAAGGTGAAGACAGGCATGCTTCAGACAGAGTGGCGGGCTTCCATTCAACAATCAATAATAGAGAGTATCTGTTGAGTGTTTCCCCCAGGATACACTGATGTAGTGGGAAACGAGCAGGCGAACAGATTGGCTGGCTCCTCACCACTTGGCGGGGTGCCCAAGAAAAAACAAAAATTAATTTGAAAAAACGCTATGAAAGCGGAAAATACACTTAATTTTTCTTTTTCACACTGAATGTTCCGTAATTTTGGGCTGATTTTAAATTTTAAAAAGGCATATTATTTTACTGTTAATTCTTACCTGGCGGGTCAGCTGATTTGGATGTGGAAATACAAGTCGGTGAACACTGGCAACTGTAGCCACCAGAACAACCACATGTCCATGTAACTCATGGACAGTGACCTTTGGTAAAATGGGCGTGTCCTGGAAACGATAGCGGACCAGGTTGCCAGACAGCGTCATGTCCAGAGACTCTTCCACCAGCTCAAGGATGTCCTGATACGTTCTCCTGAAACAATCAACCAGAACTGTTATACAGAGTGACCCAAAAAAAAAACAGAACCAACAAATCTTTGAATAATTGAGAAAGTTTTGGGCATCATTGGAACGATGCAGAGGATTGGATCGAGCACAACAGTGGTTCCAGCAAGATAGGGCCACCCCGCACACATAAAATGACTATCCTGGCTCAGTGAGCGATTTCAGGGGAGACTGAACAGCATGAGGCGTGACTTGGAGTGGGCATTGCATTCACCTGACTTGAACCCCTTAGATTTTTTTTAATGGGTGTATCTCAAGGATAATATGTATCAGAACAACCCTCAAACGATTGGTAAACTGTAGGCAGTAATCACAGCAAAGATCAGGGAAATCCCCAGAGGAATGCGGTCGAGTAATTGACAATTTAGAGCAATTTATGCAAATGTACATATTCTGGAAAGAAAATAACCTTTATGAAAAGCAACCGAGGCAACTGAAACTTTTTGAGATGATCGTACAGACTGAAGTTTACGTCCACCGAATTTCAAGAAATTTGCTTGACCTTTGCAGGTTTAATAAACATTTTATTGTTTTCTGTTTTGTGTGTGTCACCCTGTATAAGCAAACGTAAACTACACGACCCTTGACCCGCCTCAAGGCAGACGCGGCATCTGGTGCTAGCCCCACATTTATATAGACCAATCAGCACAGGGTGGGTCATGTGGTCAGTCTCAGGCCGGCTGCCTTGACTTAGCCAGACACATCCTGGTAGCCATGTTAGGCTGGGGTGACCATTAAGCCCAGGTCCATGTTAACCATTTGATTCGCCCTGAAGGTGGATGGAACTCATGACCATGGGGCTGGCAGGTGAGCATCACAAAGTTGACACCACTCCTATTATATATCTTATATATAAAAAAGGATGTATGTGTGTATGTCCTTTATGCGTTCGCGAACGGTCCATCCGATTGAGATGAAATTTTCTACACGTCTTCCTCTCATTCCTGCGCTGCCAACTGTCATATTTTTTTTAGTGTAAAATCGGCTACTTACTTAATATTATTTAATATTTCATTTTTCATTATAATTTCAATATAGCGAGGGGACTTAACTCTAGAAAAGTTATTTCAAGGGGCATAACTTTTAATAACATTGCTATATACCTTATAGTCATATTGTTGCATGGTTTTCAAAGATTTATAAACTCTTTGTCTATAGTTATTTACCGGCATATGAGTTATAATAAATCATGATATAATCTTTAAGGCATTTTCAAAGTTTTCATAAAAATAATGCATAATGCATAACATTGTAACTCATCTTTTTATGCTTAAAGAAGTTATCTACAGTCATGTCGGTGATTAACAACATAATAAATAAATAATAGTTACCTTATCTCTATCAAGTTTGAAGATTTTATATTTCTTTACACTATCTGTCTGCCTGTCTGTCCCTCCCTCTCTGTCTGTCTGTCTAATCATTTATTGGTTGCAGTTAGAACAACCTTAGATAAACGAAGACCAACTTACAAAAAGCTTTAGAAAGAGCACTTGAAAGATCTTTACATCTTCCCCCAACAATTAACTTGGGTAAATGGAGCGGCGGCAGCAGCAGCAGCAGAAGAAAAGTCCTCCTCCCTCCTCCCCCCTCTCTCCTCCTTCTCTCTCCGCCTATCTCTTCCTCCCTCCTCCACCCTCTTCCTCCTCCCTCCTCCTTATATATATATATATATATATATATATATATATATATATATATATATATATATATATATATATATATATATACACTAGCTGACCTGGCCCGGCTTCGCCCAGCCCATGGCGGGGATCTATCTATCTGCCTGCATGTCATCTATCTATCTATCTATCTATCTATCTATCTATCTCTACCTATTTATCTATCTACCTACCTACATCTATCTATCTATCCATCTATCCACCCACCCATCTATCTATCTATCCGGAAACTGCAGACGTTTGAATTCGAATGGCATATCTGATGGAATCATTGGGATGTGTGGCAACAGTACATCTTCTCCTTTAAATTTCACACTTAAAATTGTAGCTTCGATGATACTGTTCAGAGTTAGAAAATTTTCACGTATCTAAAATAGATCAATTATTTTTACGAAAACTTTGGATATGCCTTAAAGTTTTTATCACTTTGTTTATACCAGATACGACTGTGGTGCACAGAGTATATGTTCGGCCCTTTCCCGTTCCCGTTGCGGGAAAAATGGGTTCGAAAATTTTCACGTATCTAAAATAGATCCATTATTTTTACGAAAACTTTGAAGATGCCTTAAAGTGTTTATCACCTTTTTTATAACGCATATGCCTGTAGATAACTTCTTTAAACATTTTATAAAACTTTAAGAAAAATACAACAATTATTTAAATTACATAAAATAGCAATGTTACTAAAAGTAATGTCCCTTGATATAACTTTTGTTGTTAAGTCCCCTTAATTAGACGTTTTTCCTTTTAATATTGATTTAATACGTAAATAACTGTTTTTAAACTAACAAACTATGCCAGTTGGCTGCGCAGGAATGAGAACATCATCCGTAGAAAATTACATCTCAATCGGATGGACCGTTTAGGAACGCATAAGGGACACACAAAGACACAAACATTCTCTTATATATATATATATATATATATATATATATATATATATATATATATATATATATATATATATATATATATATATATATATATATATAAAGTCACTTAAAAATCGACAGCCTCCTTCATTGCACCGGGTTTTTATCCCATATGGCTCAGTCTCTTTTCACAGCGCGTAAAGCATCACACAAAGCACAAACTCATAAATCAACCCAAACATATTTGCCCTGGGTGTTGGGACTATAGGATGCCTCATGGAGGAGACTTTGAACAACCCAGGCCTGATCTCAACCAGTCTAGATGTACTGTACTGAGTTATGACCTGCTGACATTCCAACATGCCTTCCCACAGATGTGCTGTACTCAATTATGACCTGCTTACATTCCAACATGCCTCCCCACAGATGTGCTGTGCTCAATTATGACCTGCTGACATTCCAACATGCCTCCCCACAGACGTACTGTGCTGAATTATAACCTGCTGACATTCCAACATGCCTCCCCACAGATGTGAAATTGCATCACTGGTTAGGCACACCCCGCTGGTTCCTGGGCATGCAGAGGGGAAGAAGAGCTCTGCAGGTCCTTCTGGAGATGGTGTCATAGAGCAGATGACAGGCTGATAGAGTTAATCTGATGAGTGAGTGCATCAGTATATAAAAATAGAATAATAATAGAAAGTTGCACATTGTGGCACCTATAGTAAACGAGGGCCACGTCATAGTAGTACGTAAGATAACAACCCAACTGTAGTTTTGGGGCATTCCATCACCAGCTTACAGACAGTGAGGTAGTTCTAGATTTCATTACCAGCTTTAGCTTTAGGAGTACATAGTCAGCTTACACGCAGTACAACAGTTGTAGGAGGTCCAGCGATAGCTTACGTACAGTACAACAGTTGTAGGGAGGTCCAGCGATAGCTTACGTACAGTACAACAGTTGTAGGAGGTCCAGCGATAGCTTACGTACAGAACGCTTTAGGAGTACATAGTCAGCTTATACACAGTACAACAGTTGTAGGAGGTCCAGCGATAGCTTACGTACAGTACAACAGTTGTAGGAGGTCCAGCGATAGCTTACGTACAGTACAACAGTTGTAGGAGGTCCAGCGATAGCTTACGTACAGTACAACAGTTGTAGGAGGTCCAGCGATAGCTTACGTACACAACGCTTTAGGAGTACATAGTCAGCTTACACACAGTACAACAGTTGTAGGAGGTCCAGCGATAGCTTACGTACAGAACGCTTCATGTGACAGTTTCCACGATCAACGATGGTCGCACAATCAGAGATGCATGTACGACTAGATCGCGATTAACCCAGCGACGTTAGGCGCGCAGGTTTGAGCCTTGGTACTTTTATGTCGACCTGATGAGATGGCCGGGAGTGGTCGCCTCTGATATCACCATTGCAGCTTGATAGCAGACTTCATCACCAAACACTCACGCCAGGTATGAATGTGTGATTTACAGGCACGAAGCAGGAATGTGAGAAGAGTGTGAAAGCCTGAAGACTTGAACAATCGTAAACATTCGTTACTGTCATCTAGTGACTGTCAGTTGTATTACATCACCGTTCCCTTCATCAGGCTGTGTCGAGTTGTTATTGGAGTAGAGAAAGTACTGCTGTCCTGCTTGGTAGATTTCAGAATCATGATCTCATCTGATTCAGCTCGGTTTGCATCATACCCACGAGCCAGCGCTCAGGGCACCAGCTGATCAGCAACTTATTTCTTAGAAGCGAGGCACTGATCGCCTTGGGTGCAATATACATCATACAAACCACCACCAACAAGCCCGCTTCGTGACAGGTGGTACTGTCATATTGGATGGAAAGAAGTCTCCACACCAACTGACTCCAATAGATGCAAGCCCTTCTCAGGCCTAGGATGACCTCAATGCCAGAAAATCAGTCAAACTGAAGAGGTTCAATTTTCTCTTCTAGAGAATCACAACAATCCAACCATAGCCAAATGTAATGTTAACAAAAACCAACCATAGCCAAATGTAATGTTAATAAAACCAACCATAGCCAAATGTAATGTTAATAAAACCAACCATAGCCAAATGTAATGTTAATAAAAACCAACCATAGCCAAATATAATGTTAACAATGAAATGTGTCTTCCTCTAACAGTACATGGTCTCCAGCATGGCGTATCTGGCTGTACAGTCAGCCAACCCTACACTTGAACAATCGTGCTGGACTAAAATGTTGACTTCTCAGCCTTGTCTTGGGAACATAGATTAAGAATATCTCAGAAGTTCGAGTTGGTTTGCCTCATGGTGAGAGACACTGGTAATAGGGACAGCTAATCCACATGCAAATATCAGCCCTGTGCACTAGAAGTAGTAGCACATTTAAGGACTATGCGTCAGTTTAAAGCACACACACACAAAATAACACAATGGGGTATTTACAGATGCAGGAATTACTACATCACTCATCAAAGCTATCAGGAAGATGACAACCACCAACATCACTGCACTGGTAATCCCTACATGATCTGTCCCCATCATCAGTAGCCAACAAATAGTTCCTGTACTGAAGGTATCAGTGGCAACTTGCTTACATCTTCCTGTATGCATTGAGTGTTGTCCACATTTGCTGCTCCGATACTGGCAGGGTCTCCCACACTGAACAGGTCAAGGGACAGGCACCAGATGAAGACAGACAGACAACCCTGCTCCCTAGCAGATAGACTTAGAGGACAGTCAAAGGCTAGGAAATGCAAACCTAAACAACATGCTTGTCAAAGCTGAACGTACTGAGCCACAGACCCTAACAAAACAGTGCAACTAACTCACTTTACGCTGATGTCATGACATTGATGCCTGATGATTGTTCTGTGGCGAAGGTGTTACAGATAAGTTTGTAATCCCACATATTGCGCTTGAAAAACAGCTGTGGATGATTTGGCAGCAGACTGCCTTGTGTTGGTTTTTATAAAATGGTATGAGTGCTTGTCGTTCAGAAAGCAATGGGAAACTACTGAATGTAAACTTGACAAGAAATCACAGACAGACAAACAATGTTAGGGTTGACTGCGACGTCCTGTAAAGGATATGCAACAAACTTTTCACAATGGTTAGTTTTGTACCATGTAAAGTGGAAGCAATCTGTTACCAACTCACAAAATGTGTGGCAGTCACAGATTACTTCTTCACTCAGAGATGATGGACAAGGGTCACTCAGAGATGATGGACAAGAAGAACATGATCTCACCAGTAAATGAATCTGTTGCGTACACTGGATCCTGGAACACCTGCATCTCTGTAGGTATATCCTCCACAGCTTTCTGGCACTTTGATGTCCTGTAGGGTGCTGGCAGAAGCTCCTGTAAGGTTGAACAGGTATCTCTCATTACTACACAGGTATATCTCATTGCTACACAGGTATCTCTCATTGCTACACAGGTATATCTCATTGCTACAGGTGTGTCTCATTGCTACACAGGGATGTCTCATTACTACACAGGAATATCTCATTGCTACAAAGGTATATCTCATTGCTACACAGGCATATCTCATTGCTTCACAGGCATGTCTAATTGCTACACAGGCATGTCTCATTGCTACACAAGCATGTCTCATTGCTACACAGGTATCTCTCATTGCTACACAGGTATCTCTCAAGTGACTAACATTACTGAGGTACCAAACACATTATAAAAAGTCCAGCACACATGTATACGCCTAAACTGATTCAGTGTCATGGGATGTTTAATCGTATTACGCGATTTCCCATAACTGCACTGGGCTTATATATCGCTGAAATGTTGTCTCAATTAAAGTATCAATACAGTAGTTGTCCCTAAGCAATGTCCTTTAATTTGATATATAATACAACATATCTGCTACTACATTAACAACTTTTAAGTCATACCCGTGACACAGCCCTACTTCATATTTTCTGCCATCCAGTTTTGTCTGGTCCAAACCTGCTTTATTGTCTGGCCCTGAATCTGTTAAGACTCAGTGGGCATATGGTGCTACACCCATGTTTTATAGACCAATAGACACTCAGTGGGTGATGTAGGCACCCAGAGGGTGAGGTGGATACCCAGAGGGTGAGGTGGACACCCAGAGGGTGAGGTGGACACCCAGAGGGTGAGGTGGACACCCAGAGGGTGAGGTGGACACCCAGAGGGTGAGGTGGACACCCAGAGGGTGAGGTGGACACCCAGTGGGTCATGTGGTCACTCAGTGGGTCATGTGGACAATCAGTGGGTCATGTGAACACTCAGTGGGTCATGTGGTCACTCAGTGGGTCATGTGGACACTCAGTGGGTGAGATGGTCACTCAGTGGTTGATGTGGACACTCAGTTGGTGATGTGGACACTCAGTGGGTCATGTGGTCACTCAGTCGGTCATGTGGACACTCAGTGGGTCATGTGGACACTCAGTGGGTGAGGTGGTCACTCAGTGGGTGATGTGGACACTCAGTGGGTGATGTGGACACTCAGTGGGTGATGTGGACACTCAGTGGGTCATGTGGTCACTCAGTCGGTCATGTGGACACTCAGTGGGTCATGTGGACACTCAGTGGGTGAGGTGGTCACTCAGTGGGTGATGTGGACACTCAGTGGGTGATGTGGACACTCAGTGAGTGATGTAAACACTCAGTGGGTGAGGTGGACACTCAGTGGGTGATGCGGTCACTCAGTGGGTGATGTGGACACTCAGTGGGTCATGTGGTCACTCAGTTTGTCATGTGGTCACTCAGTGGGTCATGTGGACACTCAGTGGGTCATGTGGACACTCAGTGGGTGAAGGTGGACACTCAGTGGGTGAGGTGGTCACTCACTGGGTCATGTGGACACTCACTGGGTGATGTAGACACTCAGTGGGCCATTATTCTCTTGTGACATGCATATCCGACTACGGTGAAATAAAGAACAGATATGCAACAATGTAAATAGGTGATCCAACAAACATAAACAATAATGAAACACCAATCATACACAGATCCAATGTAACATGTGTTTAGCCCACAAAGATACAGATAAGTAACTATTTTCATTTAATGGTTTTCATGTAGTTGTGTTTGTGTTTGTTTTTTGTCTGTGCTGATGAAGGCTTTGTTACTTGTCATCGTCATTCTAGTACAGCTTACCATCAATTTTTCATTTTTTGGTGATTCATTCCTTGCAATAAATACAAACGTACATTAGATTCTACTGCTAACAACCAAAACTAAATATTAAGGAGTCTCTCTCTGTGCACAACCCCAGAAACTCAATAACAAGCAAGTTACTGAAACACGGTTACTATCATTTGTGGTTCAAAAGAACCATCATGTGAAAGCCAATGTAAATTAAACCAGGAACAAAATGTAGAAGACCAGAGGTAGACAACTTCACGTGCCTGGACATGTTTACCTGTCCCCTGAATTTAATCATCTTGTTTTTTCCCGTTCACTGGCTTTGAACTCAAGCAAAGTCCATACACGAGCTACTACTATTTCTAGTGCACTGGACTGTTTTTTGCAAGTGGATTAGTTTTCCCTATTACCAGTGTCCCTCGCCATTGGGCAAACCTACGCTGACTTCTGAGGTTGTAACTTACATCCCCAAGTCAAGGATGTGATGTCTACATTTTAGTCCAATTGACCGGTGTAGGGGTTGCATCCCCCACCTCGGCATCAGCACATCGGATGTTTAAGAACGAGCACTATTCACCATTCGGCCATGTTGACAACTTTCATTAATTTTCCTTGTATTTGCATAACAAATAAGCTGGCTGCTGAATTATGTTCATTTTTTTTTTGTCTCTGAGAAAAGCAAATGAAAATGTCAACATATTTAAATAATGAGAGTGTTGATTATGTAATTATAAACCTACACATTAAAAATTGGGAAGCCAGGACAGCGCAGTGACAAGTGGCTAAAACGCTTGCTGGCAACCCAGTGGTTATGTGTCCAAATCTGCTTTTTAGTCTGGAATGTTTTTTCATTGATTTGGGTTTCCAGGTCAACCCCTCCTACAATAGGCACCAGGAAATTTGCTGGGAAGCAAAGGCGGTCGGCTTGTAAATTACATCACACAGTGAGCTTCAATTGGTGGAATTGCGAATAGAAAAAATTATATTCGCAATCGAATTGTGGGAAGTAACAAACATGGCACAGTGTCTGCTCACTAGTCAATTTTAGTTTGGGCCATTAAGAAGTCTAAGAAGGTGGTTAATTTAAATAGGAATGTTCACTGTTGCGAGTTTAATTATGCCGATTTTTCCGTAATTTTTAATGAATCACTCTTCTTCTTACTTCTGTCCGTTCTTTTGGCATCCCGTTTTATTTTTACATTACGTTAGTCCTGTTTAAATATCAAGAATAATTTTTCAGAACAGGTATCCCCAATACAAATAACGATCCCTACAAATGATTCTGTCCCCAGGCGAGTTCAAGAATTGTTAACTTTCGTTTCTGTGCACTTACTGTTACCAGGCATACATGTTTGTTTACGTTACCGTCCTACTATTTATGTTCTGATAATGTCGCAGCAGTGATGATTCTCTTAATTTGACACTTTCTATGGCCTCCATTGCATCCTATCTGAGTGACTCTGTTCTGGTCCAAGCTGACAGTAATATGCTTCACCTCAGCAAGACATGATTAGGCAATTCAAAACCAGGCTTTCGATTGACTGGCCTCATTAATTAATAATAAACAAGGAAAAGGAAATGCTACGCATATAAAGTGCAGGAAAACCCAGTATATCTGAAGCAGGTGGAAAAGAGAGAGGAGAGAGATAGATAACGAAGATAGTGTGAGAGTCAGAGATATGAGAAAGATGTATTGAAAGACATTAAAGAGTGGTAAAGACAAGAAAGGGAGAGGTGGGAGATCGAGACTTAGAGGAGAGAGAGAGAGAGAGAGAGAGAGAGAGAGAGAGAGAGAGAGAGAGAGAGAGAGAGAGAGAGAGAGAGAGAGAGAGAGAGAGAGAGAGAGAGAGAACTCGTGTTCGGGTGACTAAGCTCCTTTCCCAAGACAACAAAAGCAGAGGACAGATAAGAACAGAAAGACAAGTGTGCAGGTTCTTGCGGAGCAAGATAAACAACACCTAATACACAAAATCCGTAGAAAACATATGCCTAAAGCGAAATCATCAGACAAGCATTGGTGTCACCTAACTCCTGAAAATAGGGGGGGGGGGGCGTCACCTCCCTGTTTGGGAACCGAACCTCGAGCTCCCGTGTACCAGGTGGAAACACTAACCACTATGCTACTGAGGACACGTTAACGGATCAACAAAATATTGTACTATGGAAACACGCATAGGAATAATCACGTGACCTACTTCGATTGCGAATATAATTTTTTTCTATTTTTTTTCTACACAAAATCACTATTTTTTTCTATTTTTTTCTACACAAAATCCGTAGAAAACATATGCCTAAAGCGAAATCATCAGACAAGCATGGTGTCACCTAACTCCTGAAAATGGGGGGGGGGGGGGGGGGGGGGGGGGGGGGACGTCACCCTCCTGTTTGGGAACCGAACCTCGAGCTCCCGTGTACCAGGTGGAAACACTAACCACTATGCTACTGAGGACACGTTAACGGATCAACAAAATATTGTACTATGGAAACACGCATAGGAATAATCACGTGACCTACTTCGATTGCGAATATAATTTTTTTCTATTTTTTTCTACACAAAATCACTATTTTTTTCTACACAAAATCCGTAGAAAACATATGCCTAAAGCGAAATCATCAGACAAGCATTGGTGTCACCTAACTCCTGAAAATGGGGGGGGGGGGGGAACGTCACCTCCCTGTTTGGGAACCGAACCTCGAGCTCCCGTGTACCAGGTGGAAACACTAACCACTATGCTACTGAGGAACGTTAAGGATCAACAAAAATTGTACTATGGAAACACGCATAGGAATAATCACGTGACCTACTTCGATTGCGAATATAATTTTTTTCTATTTGCAATCCATTGCGAGTATAATTTTTTTCTATTCGCAATTCCATTGCGAATAGTCACTCCGCTAAAAATATGGGGCTTGCACCATATACCTCATGACAGCGCACACCCGCTGATGAAGGTAATCGGACACACTGGAGAATTCTAATTACGGGTGAATAGCATGAGAAATTGCAACTCGTCTCACCTTCACAAAAATGTGAATATCTTCACTTAGAAGTGACTAGGCATCATTAAGGTACCATTAGATTTTGAATTTCAAGGCCTATCTTCTGTGGCCGTCTCATTAGTAAATTCTCAAATTTAAAATCTTGATAGTTCTCCCTACTACTAATAATAATATTATTCTGCCTTTCTTCTCCTAATGAAATGGAATGGTGAAGAAAGAAAGAAAGGCTTGTTGTAAAAAAGTAATAAAGTAACTAAGTCTAAGGACGGCGTTGGCGTGAAAGTGGCTAGTAATCCCATACAAACATCTAGCTACGGATGAACAAGTCTACAAAGGTTTTAGCGTCAGCTGGTTGACAGTCTATACTCAACTGGGAGATGAGAGGCAGAAGAGGAAGAAACTAATTACTACTTGATTAAACGATCTGTCGATAGGAAAAAAAAAATGAAACCGAAAGGACTGTCGGTGCGTCGCTTTTTAACTAGGCATATTCAAGTAACCCTAATTTTAATTCTGAATAATTGGGTATTAATTAGTTCTTCGTATTAGTGTCAATTTGCTCATTACCTGTGCAGATTGTAATAGCCTTCCATCGAGAAGAGCTAACCGAAGGAACGCTGACTTCTCTAAACATCCCGCTATTCATTCCATACGCCGCCATTTTCTCCGGAAATGAACCTTGCAGACATTTAAAACTGTTCTTCATAGACACGGAACTATCCTAGATATTCGATTCAAATATTTACATAATGGGATTGTACGTTATTAAGCCTTTTCTTTGGTCTTTTATCTCCCAATAGAGCGTAGTCAAGTCACATCAAGCCCTTTATAGGCGTGTCCATGACTGAATAAATATTGTTTTCTACTGGATGAATTAGATGTTTAAAGAGCATACATCTTTCTCATGGCAATAAAACCAATATACACCTTGAGACCCGTACACATACTAAACATAAACAAGCTGAACTGCGCATAAATGCCTTTGAATATAAATGTTATATACGTGTTCTAAGAATATTTTGGATACAGAAAAGAACAAATGCAGCCATACGACAAGATCTTCTTCTTCTTTGCGTTCTTCTTTGCGGAGTGTTTTTTTTTCAGATGTGATTGCGGTGTGTCTAGTTAGGCACCCTTGGGTCGAAACCCTCAGACCAACACATCCGACTTTTAGCATGCTGTTTTGACCAGGTTAGCATTCCTGGGAGACTCTCACTTTTGTGGTACCGTCCACATCCCAGCTAGTCAAGTTGGAACAGTCGAAGACTTCGGTCATCCCTCAAGGAAAGGCAGGACAGTCCATAGCATTTTCCGCCATCCAAGGTGGCTTCCATAGTTGCAGGGCCGACACATAGCGCCCTGGTGCTGGGCTCACCGAGGGAATCGTCACGTCCTGCTCATGGCTTCTTTAAATCCTCACTTCAATATATTGGGCATTTCGTTCGCCACGGACCGTTCTGGCACAAACCAGACCGGTCTACAGATGGTATCCACTCAGCGAGTTTTCGGTTCGGACATGTGCTTGTCTTTGTGCCCATCAGAGCTGTTCCAGGCACGACGGACATTCGGAAAACTACTTAGTCAGAGCTGTTCCGAACAAGAGCGGCATTCGGAAACTAGGTAGTCAGAGCTGTTCCTAGCACGAAAGAAATTTCACTCGGACGTTTTTTGCGTTGTGCCTGATTTATTTGCACCCGTAGGCCAGCACATCCGACTTCAGCGGGCATTTTTACGGGTTAGCCTTCCCGGGGTTTCGAGAGACGTTAGACTGTTTGTGCTGTGGTATCGCCCACATCTCAGCTGGTCAAAGTAGAACGGTCAACGACAACACGGTAAACCCTCAAGGGAAGGCAGGGGCAGACCATGGGCATTCCCCTGCTATCCAAGGAGGCTTCCATAATTGCAGAGCCGGCACATAATGCTCTGAGACTGGGCTCACCCGAGGAGTTGCCACGTCCTGCTTATGGCTGCTTTAATTCCTCACTTTCATGTGTTGGGCATTTCGCTTGCCACTGGTCGCTCAAGCACAAACCAGGAACGGTCAGTCTGCGGGCGATATCCACTAGGTAAGCTTTCACATTGGACTTCGGGCCACGCAATGGATTCGCTAGCCGTGCGTTCCATTTCGTGTTATTGAGACGTTGTTCCACCTTTGTCAAGACTTTCTACGAGGTAGATACAGACAGTTTTCGTAACCATTTTGACTGGGGCTCTTCTTCTACCTTTTTGTACTCGCTCACGAGGTAGGCTACATGTGCTGCCGGCTCAGCACCTTACCTCCATGCAGAAGTGGGCGAGAAACGGCCAGGCCCTCTCATCCAGGGATCCCTCAAATCCCCCAGCTGAGAGCCTTCGGACAAGCATCTGGACTGGGCATGTAGCGTGCTCTGCCTCTCACCTCCATTTTTCGTTAGGTGGGTATCGACCAGGCTCTCACATCCGAAGGTTTATGGCTTAGAGGCGTTCAGCCACAACCCTTGACAGAGAGCCTTATAGTACATGTTCGGACCAAGAACTTCTGCCTTCGTGCGCCTGATTTAAACTTTTGACTGCTATCCTCAGTCTATCTGCAGAGCAGCAGGTTGTGTCTCGCTTAGTCTTGCCCCTATCCCATAAGCTGTCCGATATGTAGTTTTCATCTATCGACACAGTACATGGGGTCAGTGGGACACACAAGCTCCCCCACCACGGCAAGGTGGAGACACATCGGGGGAGCGACAAGATCTGAATATAGAAGAAGGTGGCTACTAAAGACCATAAAACAAAGAAAGTTAAAATATTTTGGTCACTTGAAGCGTCATGAAAGTTTGGAGAAAACAATAATGGAAGAGTATATGCCAGGGACGAGAGGAAGAGGAAGGCCAAAGAGAAGATGGGTGCAGGATGTGGCGGATGATCTCCAGATGGGTGTATCGGACGCGGGACATCTTGCTTATGATCGAGAAGTTTTCCGGAAGGTTCTTATGGGAAGGACATGCTACTGGATTAATAAATCGATCTATAGTATGTTCCGATTTGAATGCCTTCATTCACGATCAATTATTTTGAAAACTGTCTGTTGCATCGTTATGAAATTTTTCCAGCCGTCTTATATTTACCCCCACCCAAGGAATATGTCTTTGATAGGTCCAAAAACAACTTAAATAATTGAAAGCGGCGACATTCCTTTGATGTTTTGCTGAACAACTAGTGATTTCTCGCTAAAAAAGTTATTTTTACGGTAATGGGGACTTGCAAATTCAGATGACACACAAAGGCGTATCCGGATCCGTATGGGAGTGGGTGCAATGAAAGAAGTAGCTTACAATCGACAGGGTGGGCTGCATTCCACCGGGTTTTTATCCCATATGGCTCAGTTTCTTTCCGCAGCGCGGAAAGCGTCGCACAAAGCACGAACTCCGTAGCTCCAGCGACGACCCTCGGGAGTCTCCGAAAAAAAATGCACGCTTGAAATGAAGGACGCGGCCCGGAATCGAACTTACAACCTTCGGACCCGAGTCAGACGGCTTGACCACTTCACCACGGAGAATCCCAAGAGGGGTGCAATGTGTAATATTAGTAAAGACAGAGAATGTACAGAAGCACGGGGTAAATAATTTGTAAATTAACAGGAAAGTAGAAGGACTATATTTCTTACCTTATTTTTCATTTCCTTCTTGTTTCTTCAGCTGATGCTGATGCTGTAATGTTTAGGGCCTGCAATTCGTCTGAATAGTTGGAGCAAAATGTCCCAGTAAGTGTGTACGTAGATTAAGGTCTGCGATCTGCTCAGACCTTAATATGTGTCGGACGATTCCAGTAGGATTGATGATTGCTTCTCCGGTTGCATAAAATTCAATCCATCCTTTCTCCAATAGTCCTCTTCCTCTTTCAACACATGGTCCCTCACATTTTTCCCAGTAACTGTTATCAATATTTAATAGCGCGGACGGACAGACAGACAGACAGACAGACAGACAGACAGACAGACAGACAGACAGACAGAAAGGTAGATAGGTAGGTAGGTAGGCAGAAAGGTAGGTAGGCAGAAAGGTAGGTAGGCAGAAAGGTAGGTGGGTGGGTGGGTGGGTCCGGTCGGCCGGCAGGCAGGCAGGCAGGAGATAGATAGGTAAGTAGCTAGCTAGCTAGCTAGGTAGCTAGCTAGGTAGCTAGCTAGCTAGCTAGATAGATAGATAGGTAGGTAGGTAGGTAGGTAGGTGGATAGATAGATAGATAGATAGATAGATAGATAGATAGATAGATAGATAGATAGATAGATAGATAGATAGATAGATAGATAGATAGATAGATAGATAGATCAATCGATCCCCGCCAGAAGCCGGGCCTTGTCAGCTAGTTTATTTATATAATCACGTTTCATGAAAGAACCCCCATTTGGAGACACCTCTGAACTTCGCGCTGTTTGTTTCAAAACGGAAATCACGTGAAAATTTTAAAAAATGCAGGGACGTGTCTTGGTGAAGCTGTAATACTGTTAAAATGTTGGACGTAATCTCTAAGTCGTAATTTATATACCGCATATAAACAAACTTTGAAATCTGCTGTAAAATCTCCAGAACAAAAATCTTTTTGTTGGGTGGACATAATGATAAGGTTATATACTATAGGTGAGGCAGCCAGTCTCACGACACACTCCTTATTTAACTCTAACGACATGCATGGTAAATTACATTGTTAATCTTCTCTGTTTCCTGTATGGGCTCCGGTAATATACGGGTGGATTGTATGCATTACTGTTAGGATTAGGCAAACATCAAAATAACCTTAGACAATAGCTAATGCAAAGGCAGTGGAAAGTGCATGAAAGACTATTGACGGAAGAACAGACAGACAGACAACCAAGAAAATAGGTATTTAGGTACATAGGTAGATAGTTGGGTGGGTAAGTAGGTAGGTGGGTGGGTGGGTGGGTGAGTTGGTTGGTAAACAAGAGAAGAAGATCCATAGAAGATTTGGAGATGTGGTTCCACAGATGAACGCTGAAAATCCAAAAACGTCTTGGGGTGTGGTCCTATATAATAACGCTGAAAATCCATAGAAGCCTTGGAGATGTGGTTCCATATAAGAACGCTGAAAATCCATTGAAGCATTGGAGATGAGGTTCTAGAGAATAACGCTGAAAATTCATCGGACAGCAAAAAATAAGCTTTTGAGGGAGACGAAGATACAAAGACAAATTATCACAAACATCAGGCAGATGTCGTCATAATTTGTGGTCAGATTGTGAGAAGATAAAAATTAGAACAAACTGTGACAAATGGAAATATTCCTGGAAAGAGTAATAAAGGAAGACAGCGAGCGACAGTTCAAGTGTAATGGCACGGAAGGGCATCAGCGTACCAATTGGCAATTGATACACGCCATTCAATCAATCAATCAGGTGCCGTATCCGCAATGAAGGTTGGCTGCAATGGATCTCCAACGCTGTCTGCCTGTCGCCTTGACTGTACATTCTGTCAGGCTGATGTTCGTCCATCTCTTGATGTTATCCTCCCACTTGTATCGTTGTCCACCTCTTGCTCGCTTGCCCTCAACCTTGCCTTCCAGTATGGTTTTTATAAGAGTATCATGTCTTGTAACGTGGCCAAAATATTTCACTTGTCTCCTCTTTATTTCTTTCATCAACCCTCTTTTCATTCCCAGTTTTTCTAGGACCTCTGAACTTGATTGTTTTTGTTTCCATGAAATGCGACCTATTCGTCTGTATATCCACATCTCAGGGCTTCTATGCGACTTTCTAGTTGTTTGTTCAATGTCCAGGCTTCTGCGCCATACAGTAGCGTTGAATATACGTTACATTTGACAATTCTCATTTTTAATGCGTTATTAATCTCTCTAGATGTTAATACTGATTTCATGACGTTGAAAGCATTTTTGGCCATTCCTATTCTCTGTTTGATTTCCATTTCACTTCTGCCATCATCTGTTATTATATGTCCAAGATAAGAGAAAGTTGTTACTTATTCTGGTAATTGCCCGTTTACTGTAATGGTCATTGATGACCTTTCCTTTTCACTGCTAATTATCATAGTTTTTGTTTTTTGGATGTTAATATCTAAGCCACATTCTGCACTGTGCCTGTTTACTTCTTCCACTAGGTCTTGCAACTCTTGCTCACTTTCTGCTATTAACACGGTGTCGTCAGCATATCTAAGATTGTTTATGATTCTTCCATTGATGTTGAGTCCAGGCATTTCAACTTGTTTACAAATTCTTTCTGTGTACAGGTTGAAGAGGCTTTGGGACAGTACACATCCCTGCCGTACTCTTCTTTTTATCTCTAGGCCTATAGGCGACGAATAGCTATTACCGCATCTTCTTCTTCTTCGTTCATCCGGAGTTTTTTTTCGGATGTGATTGCGTTGTGCCTGTTTACAGCAGAGCTGCGTTCTTGCGCCGTTAGGCCGACACATCCGACTTCTGCGGGCATTTGTTGACCGGGTTAACCTTCCCGGGGGTTTCTTAGGACGTTTGACTCTCACTGTTGTAGTGTTATCCCCCATCCCAGCGGGTCCATATAGAACAGCCAAAGATCCTGGTCAGCCCTCAAGGGAAGGCAGGGGCAGACCATGGGCATTCCCCGCCATCCAAGGAGGCTTCCATACTTGCAGAGCCGATACATAGCGCTCTGGTACTGGGCTCACCCAAGGAATCGTCACGTCCTGCACATGGCTGCTTAGCCTCACTTCCGTATATTGGGCCTTCCGTTCACCATAGGCTGTTCTTCCGGAAACCAGAAGTATGCAGTCTGCAGATGACATCCACACAGTGAGCTTTCGATTCGGACTTTCCATGTAATGGATTTGCTAGCCAAGCAATATTCCATTTCGTGCCACTAGGACACTTTTCCACCTTTTATGAAGCCCACACAGTGGGCTTTTGATTCAGACTTTCCACGTAATGGATTTGCTATCCAAGCAATATTCCATTTCGTGCCACTAGGACACTTTTCCACCTTTTATGAAGCCCACACAGTGGGCTTTTGATTCGGACTTTCCACGTAATGGATTTGCTATCCAAGCAATATTCCATTTCGTGCCACTAGGACACTTTTCCACCTTTTATGAAGCCCACACAATGGGCTTTTGATTTGGACTTTCCACGTAATGGATTTGCTATCCAAGCAATATTCCATTTCATGCCTCTGGGTCTTCATGCACCTTTAAATGTCAACCTGTATATAGTTAAAGTAATCTGCGGTCAACTTTAGCTTGTTGATATCTCCATAGAGCTTGTCCTCAAATGAAGCAGGTGTGGGCCAAAATATCTTTCTCTGTTCTGCATACGTTGGGCAATCCTGCAGCAAATGTTTTGCTGTCATTTTTCCAGTTCTACAATTACATTCATCGGTATCTCCTATCTTTAGTTTATTGAACAAGTGGTATTTCAGCCTGTTATGTCCTGTGCGGAGTCTGAAGATTGCTACTTGTTCTCTTCGGTCGAGTTTGTAATATGCATCATCCTTCTGATGGCCTGGATGCTCTGATTCCCATTTGGTTCTATAAGTGCTTTTTATCAACCTCTTTGCCTCATTATAGGTTATGTCTATGTCAGGCTGTGGTAGTCGTCCGCCCTCTTTTGCCAGTCTGTCAGCCTCTTCGTTTCCAGGTATACTGCAATGTGATGGGATCCACTGTATTACAACTTTTTTGGATTTCTGGCATAGACCATGGAGTGCTGCTCTTAGGTCAGTTAGTTCTGTGCTGTTATTGCTCTTCAGTATTGAGACAGCTGACTTTGCATCTGTGAAGATAGCTATTTGCTTCTCTTTATTTTCCTCCATCAGGAGCATTTCTGCTGCAGTTTTCAGAGCCTCTACCTCCGCTTTGAAGTTACTTGAAAATTTTCCAGTTGCCATTGAATGTGTTTTTTTCGCTCCATTTTTTAAATTTAGGAGAATTCCTCCTCCTCCATTCTCTATTGAATTTTTGGCTGATCCATCTGTATATGCATGGGTCCAATTCCTGCTTGGGTAATGTTCTTTTATGTAGTTTAGGGTTATTTCTCTTCTTTCGGTTTCATGCTGAGTGTTCTTTTTCTCAATACCAGGAATGTTTTCTATCATCTCAGGCAGTTGCTGCTGTCTCCAAGCTGGGAACTTGTGTGCATTGTGTATGGGCTTGACTGTTGATATGTTAAGAATAGGATCTGACCTAATCCTTCGTTTTGCAGTTTCTACAAAGTTGCTACGCTTCAGTCTTCCCTTTCCAAAACCATTAAATCTGTTGTACATAGGGTGGTCTGTCAATCTTCTAAATTTTTCTGCTTGTTGCTGGGCTCTGCTATCTCTTCTATCCTGCATTGGTTGTAAACAAGTGATCTTTTCTAATTCATTAATAGGCGTTGTCTTCAGGCTTCCAGTTATGATTCGCATTCCTTGATTTTGGACTCTACTTATTTTGTTAAAGTTTGACTTAGCTGCTGTTGCCCAAGCTGCAATGCCATATTCCAGTACTGGCCTCACCCGTCCAGTATATAACTTCTTGAGAACTTTCTCATCTGCTCCCCATGTTGTACCAGCAAGCTTTTTCATGATTGCCATTCTTTGCCTTGCTCTTGTTCGATTTTTCTCAACCTGTGTCTTCCATGTCAGGCGACGATCAAAGGTGACTCCTAGATAGTTTGGATTTTCTTCATGGCGCAATATTTTTCCATTCAATACCAGCTTAGGTTGCTGAGTTTTAGTTGAGAGGGAGAACACTGTGCATGTTGTTTTCTCCTCACTTATCTTCACTAGCCATGATTTTGACCAGTCCTCTAGCGCTAATAGGGCTTGCTGTATTCTGCTGTTAGCTGTACTAATATATTCTTCAGATGTCCATATGGCTAGGTCATCTGCAAAGGATGATGTGTGTACTCTGGCTGGAAAATTTTCCGTGATGTCGTTTATATATGCTAGGAATAATGTTGGTGAAAGAACTCCTCCTTGGGGGACACCTTGCTCCAACAGCATCATTTTGCTGGTTTGTCCTTGTACTTTTGTCCTGGCAGTTCTGTTCTCAAGGTAGTGGCTGATCCATTTGTACATTTTCCCGCAAACATGCATTTTTTGCAGTTTTACTTTCAGTCCTTCCTTCCATACTTTATCAAATGCTTTTTCTAAATCTATCCAGACTGCTAGTGTGTGCTTTTTCTCTTGGAAGGCATCCTCTATTTCCTGAGCTATATAGGTTATTTGATCTTCAGTAGATCTGTACTTTCTGAATCCTGCTTGGTGAGGTGTTAAGAGTTGGTTTTCTTCCAGATGCCATGTTAGCCTGCCATTGATAATGCGTTCCATTAATTTTCCTACACAGCTAAGAAGACTGATAGGTCGATAGCCATTTGGTTCTTCCAGGTCTTTTCCTTTCTTTGGGACTGGTATTAGTATAGCTTCCTTCCATGCCTGTGGGACTATTCCCCTCTTCCAGCTGTAATTTAGGACTGCTAGTAGTTTCTTTTTTGCCTTAGTGCCTAGTCCTATTAGCATTTCATTTGTGATTCCATCCTTTCCTGGTGATGTCTTCTTTTTTAGGGTATTCATTGCCTGTTCCATTTCTTCCATTGTTAGATTTGCCATCATATATTCTGCTGCTGTCTCTGTATATGTATGATGTATCTGTTTATCTTTGATTGCTTTCTTCTGTTCGGCTGTAATATCAATGTGGTTTGCACTGGCATAGTGTTCCATTAGTGCATTTGCAGCCTTTTTTCCTGTAAGCAAGGCATTTCCTTGTTTAATTGTTATTTGTTTGTTTCTAGGTCCTTCATTGTTCATGGCTTTCACTAGTTTCCATAGTTTGTTTCCATCCCTGTCAAAATTCAGGTTTTCTGTTTTTTTCCTCCAACAATCTCTTGTTGTTTGATTTACTGTTCTTTTATATTTTGCTGAGATGGCTTTGAGAGAGATGTTCGCTTCAGTTGTTTGTTCTCTCTCTGCGGTCTTCCTAGCATCTTCAACTTTGTCCTCCAAAAATTGTAGTTCTTCAGTCCAGTATGGTTTGTAATTTTTCCTTGCTCCTCTTGGAATAGACTCAGTGGCCGCCTGTATTATTGCTCTGTTTAGACTTTCCACCATTTGCTTCATGTTGCCATATCGTGTATTTACGTTTTCACAATATTTGTCTGTTAGTATGGCAAATCTGTCCCAATCTGCTCGTTTGTAATTCCAACGGGGCAAAGGCTTTTGCTCCTGTGGAACATACTCCATATTTATTACAAGCTTGATTGGTCTGTGGTCACTACCTGCTAATTGGTCCAGCACATGGCGATCGATTTTGTGGAGGATGTCTCCTGTGCAGAAAGCTAAGTCTGGAGTAGAAGTGGTAATCCATCTTCTGGAGTAGAAGCTCGGTGTGTCATCCGCTTTGTTAAGTAGATGGAGATTTGAGTCTATTTCCCAGTCCTCCACTTCATCTCCTCTTTTGTCAGTATCTGGGTATCCCCATCTTTCTGAACGGCTATTAAAGTCTCCGACAACAATGCAATTTGTGTCAGTTATTTCCATGTTTGAGAGTGTAAGATCCTTATCTGCCGGGCTATATAGATTGTAAATTCTTATTTTCACGTCCTTTATCATTATATCAACACCTATAATTTCCGTTTGGTTGTCAGAGATCACAGATACTTCGCTGCAAGGTATTGTATTTCGTGTAAGTATTACAACTCCTCCTTTGTGTCCTTCGCGGTCGAAACGTGTGGCCTGATATCCCTCGACTGAAAATGTGCGATTGGCGTTGAGGTGTGTCTCTTGAATGCATGCCACATCTATTCTATCTTTATGAAGACGCTGTGTTAGGGAGGCTTTCTTGTTATAAACTCCTTCTGCATTCCATTGTAGTATGTTGAGTGTCCGGGGTGTTTGGTCAATAGCTCTTAACCTACTCCTCTGTGCCTTGACTCCACAGCACAGGGGAAGGTGACCACCAGTAGTCATGGGTGGACCCCCTCGAGGCAGGGGGCCCGGCACTATCACCGCCTGATGGGACTTCACGGGATTAGCACCATAACGATTAATTTTCATCTGTGGCATCATGAAATGATAAAGTTACGTTGCACTTCTTTGTCAAGCCTGTGGCTCAGTACATCCGATTTCGACAAGCATTTGTTCGGGATGCTTTCCCTAGCCTTTGACTGTCCCCAGTCTACCTACAAGGCAGCAGGTTTGTGCGTCACTTCGTCTGGTCCCTCTCCCTTGACCTGTCCGACATGGGTGACCCTACCAGTAGCTGTGCTACCGTCGGCATAGCTCTTGGGGTCATTGGAACGCTCAAGCCCCTCTACCTCGTCAAGGTGGACGCACGGCAGAGGGGACCGCATCTAATAGACGCCACTTGTTCCCAGTACAAGTTACTAATAAGTCTGATTTCCTTTCCGTCTACTCCTATATCTTGAAGGCACGTAATTAGTCGTTCACGTTGTACTCTATCAAAAGCTTTCTTGTAGTCTACAAAACAAACATATATACTTTTTTGAACTTCTATATATTTTTCAATTAACATCCTCAAACAGATAATTGCTTCTTTGGTGCCGCTGTTTTTGCGGAACCCAAAATGTTCTTCAGCTACTACCTCATATATTTTATGTTGAATTCTTTCTTGTATGACCTTGAGTAGTATATTAGTTATGTGGCTCATTAAGCTAATAGTTCTGTAATCCTCACACTCAACAGCCGTTGGAGATCGCAAATATGGGGAAGCATAATCGCCCATGCCAATCCGCAAGGCACTTGATGATAATCTCCACGGAACACTGCCGCTTAGCAGAAGAATCAAACGTATATCGACACTCGACCACCTTATTTCCTTCTCAATCATATCCTAAAATTACACATGCTTTCATGACTGCAACAAGGGAAGTAACGGGAATGGAGAATCTGGAAAACTTTCTGAGTTGTGTGGCGTATACACTGAGATTTGCTCGACAACAAACAACAATCTTATAACATCTTCTCATATAGAGGCCTCATTCTTCCAGGCAAATGACGTGGCGGAGTATTACATTGATAATAAGCACATTATAATTAGCAAAGCCAGTGTCATGCTGCTTTCTGAACGCCAGGAACAGACCGCTATTGTCTGATCGTATACCCCACAGGTAAACAGCGCCGGATAACCTTTGACCGCTTAGCTTAGCCCAACCTACTTTGTTATTTTAACCTGTTCAGGGATTCTCACACTGGTCGAATAACAGCCACACAACGGCTAGACATTTATCATTGTTGTACTTTTTGTTTTCTCTTGTTCGCTTTGAACTCAAGCGTAGACCATAATCGTACTATAAATTCTTGTGCTCTATATCAAAATGGTGCATCTCCTTTGCAGGACGTCGCGACCAACATACACTCTAGGAGATTGCAGTCACGATAGGGACGCACGCCGCTAGTAAACCGAAAGGTCGTTGCCGTGAACAGGGATGTAGAATGAAGATTACAAGAAAGCTCACTTGCGAACCATGTGGAAAGCCAATCCTTTCCAGGGATCTCACCTGATAAAGGCACTGTGTTGGGAAAAGTCGGTGTTAAAGCCAAGCAACCTAACTCTGCTATCAGAAAGTGTGAGGACTTGGTAGTGTATTGGCGCATACTAGGGCAGTTCTGGTCGTGGCCCTTTAAAATCGTGCAAAAAATAGTGCAAAAAAAAAACAAAAAAACAGTTAAGTCATCACGGCCTGGAGAGTATGGTGCTGTAGGGCGGGACCAGGGGATCTGGCCGACACTCAGGACTCCAAGGACTGCTACTGTGATGTCGGTTCTTGAGTCAAGAATGGCATTAGATTGGGGCCTTCGCACACAGCAATGATTGTCTTAACTTCACTGAGGAGAATGACCAAGGCTTTGGCCGTTAAGCGTCCACCTTTGGTGAATCCTTGGTGGCCGTTTCAAGGCTTAAAGTTGCCACTGTCTCTCTTATTGTGCCACCCCAAGTCAAGGACGAGAAGCCACCATTTTAGTCCAACAGACCGGTGTAGGGGTTGAACCGCTTCCTCGGCATCAGCACACAGGAAGTTTAAAACTGGCCAGGTTCAGACTGATTATCCCGTGACCGAGTCAGCCACAATTCAGATATTATATAATCTGTCCAGAAATGAATTTGAAAGAGATTGTTGGTCAAAGAGGGTAATAATTGCTTTAAAAAAAAATTATGCATGTTATATTCACATAGAAGAAACCGATATTACGAATGATGTGAACAAACTAAAATTTTATGAGACAGACAGACACATCCATCCATCCATCCATCCATCCATCCATCCATCCATCCATCCATCCATCCA
>JACEFZ010024616.1:197500-211959 GCA_014155875.1 Cepaea nemoralis | reverse complement strand
AAAAGACAGAATGATACAGATGTACAGGCAGCCACCCCGACACAAAACCGAATATGATATACAGAAGGGGGGGGGGGGGGGGGGGGGGTGATAACCAGATGTACAGAGAAAAGCCAATTTTAAAAAAACCCGACACACAAAAATTATAAAAAGATACAGATGTACAGCAGCTCACCGACACACAGATATACAAAAACAGAAGGATAACAAAAATGAAAACAGGCAGCCAATCACCCGACACACAGATATATATATACAGAATGATAACAGATGTACAGGCAGCCAATCACCCGACACACAGAATAAATACAGAATGATAACAGATGTCCCAAGGCTCCCAACACACAGAAAATATATACCAGAATGATAACAGATGTACGGGCACCAATCACCCGACACACAGATATAATACAGAATGATAACAGATGTACAGGCAGCAATCACCCGACACACAGAATATATCAGAATGATAACAGATGTACAGGCAGGCAATCACCCGACACACAGATATACATACAGAATGATAACAGATGTACAGGCAGCCAATCACCCGACACACAGATATATATGCAGAATGATAACAGATGTACAGGCAGCCAATCACCCGACACACAGATATTATATAACAGAATGATAACAGATGTACAGGCACCCAAATCACCCGACACACAGTTTATATATATACAGAATGATAACAGATGTACAGGCGGGCCAATCACCCGACACACAGACATATATACAGAATGATAACAGATGTACAGGCAGCCAATCACCCGACACACAGATATATATACAGAATGATAACAGATGTACAGGCAGCCAATCACCCGACACACAGATATATATACAGAATGATAACAGATGTACAGGCAGCCAATCACCCGACACACAGATATATATACAGAATGAAAACCCAGATGTACCAGCAGGCAATCACCCGACACACAGATATATATACAGAATGATAACAGATGTACAGGCAGGCAATCACCCGACACACAGAATAATATACAGATGATAACAGATGTACAGGCAGCAATCACCCGACACACAGACATATATACAGAATGATACAGATGTACAGGCAGCAATCCACCCCACACACAATATATATACAGAATGATAACAGATGTACAGGCAGCCAATCACCCGACACAAATATATATAGAATGATAACAGATGTACAGGCAGCCAATCACCCACACACAGATTAATATATGTACAGATGATAACAGATGTACAGGCAGCAACACCCGACACACAGAATATAATATACAGAATGAACAAGACAAGGCAGCAATCACCAAGACGAACAAAATATACAGAATGATAACAGATGTACAGACAGCAATCACCCGACACAATATAAAATACAGAATGATAACAGATGTACAGGCAGGCAATCACCCGACACACAAAAAATATACAGAATGATAACAGATGTACAGGCAGGCAATCACCCGACACACAGACATATATACAGAATGATAACAGATGTACAAGGCAACCAATCACCCGACACACAGAATATATATACAGAATGATAACAGATGTACAGGCAGCAATCACCCGACACAACAGATATATATATATACAGAATGATAACAAGTTACATGCAGCAATCACAGACACACAATATATAAAAACCAGATATAACAGATTACAGAAGGCAATCACCCGACACACAGCACATATATACAGAATGATAACAGATGTACAGGCAGCCAATCACCCGACACACAGATATATATACAGAATGATAACAGATGTACAGGCACCCAAATCACCCGACACACAGATATATATATAAATTATAAAAGATGTACAGGCAGCCAATCACCCACACACACAGATATATATACAAATGAAACAGATGTACGGCAGGCCAATCACCCGACACACAGACATAATATACAGAATGATAAAAGTGTACAGGCAGGCAATCACCCGACACACAGACATATATACAGAATGATACAGATGTACAGGCAGCAATCACCCGACACACAGATATTAAATATATACAGATGTACAGAGAAACCACACCAGACAAAACAAAATATAAAATATACAGCAGAATACAGACACAGCAAAAACAGAACAAGATATAAATCACAGAAAATAACAGATTACAGGCAGCAACACCGACACACCAATACAAACAGATATATAAAGATATAAGAAGTACAGGCACCAATCACCCGACACACAGATATATATATATACAGAAGGATAACAGATGTACAGGCAGGCAATCACCCGACACACAGACTATATATACAGAATGATAACAGATGTACAGGCAGCAATCACCCGACCCACAGAACTATATATACAGAATGATAACCGATGTACAGGCAGCCAATCACCCGACACACAGATATATATATCAGAATGATAACCAGATGTACAGGCAGCCAATCACCCGACACACAGCGATATATATATATACAGAATGATAACAGATGTACAGGCAGCCAATCACCCGACACACAGATATATATATACAGAATGATAACAGATGTACAGGCAGGCAATCACCCGACACACAGATATATATATACATACAGAATGGATAACAGATGTACAGGCAGGAGGCAATCACCCGACCACCAGATATATATATACAGAATGATAACAGATGTACAGGCAGCCAATCACCCCGACACACAGATATATATATACAGAATGATAACAGATGTACAGCAAGGCCAATCACACCGACACACAGATATATATATACTACAGAATGATAACATGATGTACAGGCAGGCAATCACCCGGCACACAGATATATATATACAGAATGATAACAGATGTACAGGCAGCCATCACCCGACACACAGATATATATATACAGAATGATAACAGATGTACAGGCAGGCAATCACCCGATACACAGATATATATATAACAGAATGATAACAGATGTAGCATGAGGCAGCCAATCACCCGACAACACAGATCATATATATACAGAATGATAACAGATGTACAGGCAGGCAATCGACCCGACACACAGAATATATACAGAATGATAACAGATGTACAGGCAGGCAATCACCCGACACACAGATATATATATACAGAATGATAACAGATGTACAGCAGGCAATCACACCGACACACAGATATATATATACAAGAATGATAACAGATGTACAGGCAGCCAATCACCCGACACACAGATATATATATACAGAATGATAACAGATGTACAGGCAGCCAATCACCCGACACACAGATATATATATATACAGAATGATAACAGATGTACAGGCAAGGCCAATCCACCCGACACACAGATATATATATACAGAATGATAACAGATGTACAGGCAGGCAATCACCCGACACACAGATATATAATATAGCAGAACTGATAACAGATGTACAGGGGCAGGCAATATCACCCGACACACAGACCATAATATACAGACTGATAACAGATGTACAGGCAGCCAATCACCCGACACCCCAGATATATATATACAGAATGATAACAGATGTACAGGCAGCCAATCACCCGACACACAGATATATATATACAGAATGATAACAGATGTACAGGACAGGCAATCACCCGACCCACAGACATAATATACAGAATGATAACCGATGTACAGGCAGCCAATCACCCGACCCACACAGACATAATTATACAGAATGACTAACAGAGGTACAGGCAGCCAATCACCCGACACACAGATATATATATACAGAATGATAACAGATGTACAGGCAGGCAATCACCCGACACACAGATATATATATACAGAATTATAACAGATGTACAGGCAGGCCAATCACCCGGACACACAGAGATATATATACAGAATGATAACAGATGTACAGGCAGGCAAATTCACCCGACACACAGATATATATATACAGAATGATAACAGATGTACAGGCAGGCAATCACCCGACACACAGATATATATATATATACAGAATGAAAACAGATGTACAGGCAGGCAATCACCCGACACACAGACATAATATACAGAATGATAACAGATGTACAGGCAGCCAATCACCCGACACAAGATATATATATACAGAATGATAACAGAGTTACAGGCAGCCCAATCACCCGACACACAGATATATAATATATACAGAATGATAACAGATGTACAGGCAGGCAATCACCCGACACACAGACCTAATATACAGAATGATAACAGATGTACAGGCAGCCAATCACCCGACACACAGCATATATATATATACAGAATGATAACAGATTGTACAGGCAGGCAATCACCCGACACACAGATATATATATACAGAATGATAACAGATGTACAGGCAGGCAATCACCCGACACACAGATATATATATATACAGAATGATAACAGATGTACAGGCAGCCAATCACCCGACACACAGATATATATATATACAGAATGATAACAGATGTACAGGCAGGCAATCACCCGACACACAGATATATATATACAGAATGATAACAGATGTACAGGCAGGCAATCACCCGACACACAGATATATATATACAGAATGATAACAGATGTACAGGCAGGCAATCACCCGACACACAGACATAATATACAGAATGATAACAGATGTACAGGCAGCCAATCACCCGACACACAGATATATATTAACAGAATGATAACAGATGTACAGCAGCCAATCACCCGACACACAGATATATATATACAGAATGATAACAGATGTACAGGCAGGCAATCACCCGACACTACAGAACATAATATACAGAATGATAACAGAAGTACAGGCAGCCAATCACCCGACACACACGACATAATATACAGAATGATAACAGATGTAGCAGGCAGCCAATCACCCGACACACAGATATATATATACAGAAATGATAACAGATGTACAGGCAGGCAATCACCCGACACACAGATATATATATACAGAATGATAACAGATGTACAGGCAGCCAATCACCCGACACACAGATATATATATACAGAATGATAACAGATGTACAGGCAGGCAATCACCCGACACACAGATATATATATACAGAATGATAACAGATGTACAGGCAGGCAATCACCCGACACACAGATATATATATATATACAGAATGAAAACAGATGTACAGGCAGGCAATCACCCGACACACAGACATAATATACAGAATGATAACAGATGTACAGGCAGCCAATCACCCGACACACAGATATATATATACAGAATGATAACAGATGTACAGGCAGCCAATCACCCGACACACAGATATATATATACAGAATGATAACAGATGTACAGGCAGCCAATCACCCGACAAACAGATATATATATACAGAATGATAACAGATGTACAGGCAGGCAATCACCCGACACACAGATATATATATACTGAATGATAACAGATGTACAGGCAGGCAATCACCCGACACACAGACATAATATACAGAATGATAACAGATGTACAGGCAGCCAATCACCCGACACACAGATATATATATACAGAATGATAACAGATGTACAGGCAGGCAATCACCCGACACACAGACATAATATACAGAATGATAACAGATGTACAGGCAGCCAATCACCCGACACACAGATATATATATATACAGAATGATAACAGATGTACAGGCAGCCAATCACCCGACACACAGATATATATATACAGAATGATAACAGATGTACAGGCAGGCAATCACCCGACACACAGACATAATATACAGAATGATAACAGATGTACAGGCAGCCAATCACCCGACACACAGACATATATACAGAATGATAACAGATGTACAGGCAGCCAATCACCCGACACACAGACACACATACAGAATGATACAGTAGTTAAGCATGCAGGCACAGTGGAAGATAGACACACAGGCAGGTAGACAGATAGACAGACATATACGCAAGTAGGTAGACAGGTTGGAATGTAGACAGGTAGGTCAGTAAGCAAGGCGATAAGTAGGTGGTGAGATATGTAGATGAGTAGACGGATGCATGGATAAATTGGTGAGTGCTGGATTTGAGTGGGTTGCTAGGTTGGTAGATAAGTAGACAGACAGATACTGGGAAGAAATACAGACAGACTACAGTCAGACAGATAGATAGATTGACAGGCAAGTATACAGAGAGACACGCGTGTAGACGGACAGATATGTAGGTAGGTAAGTAGACAGGCAGGAAAGGGATAGGTGGGTAAATAGGTAGGTGAGAAGACAGGTAGATATATGGGTAGATATGTAGTTGTAGGTAGAGCTGGGTGGTAAATGGGTTGACATGGGTCGGTTGCTAAACTGGTAGAAAAGTAGACAGTTCTGACAGATAGATAGAAAGAAAGATAGACAGATAGATAGATAGATAGACAGACATAAATGCAGATAAACAGACAGGTAGACAAAAAGTCAGTGACATGTGCATGGTAAATGTGATAAAACATACAGTTAAATTGATATGGACTGCCCTCTGCTGATATGATATTATGTAGATAATATATTGCGGGTAATGATCGGATTCATGAGTTTGGAGGGTTACCTGCAAAATACCAGATGTTGAGAGCAGTATCGCTAAAGTAAGCAGCTTTGTAACCGTCAGGGGCGTCTCTTTTGTTGACAGGCAAAAACTGGCACAGGGTTCCCTCTCCCAACTTCCACGAATGAATTTTTAGCTTCGTCTTTGACTCCATTCTCGAAGGTCATATTCAGCATGATCTCACACGGGGCTATTCCTGTGAAAATTAGCAGGAAGTGTCTTAGTTGTTTAATCTTAACAACGCCATAATCTCTCCAATCAGCACATATAGGGTGTGTTTACATCTATTTCTGTATTGGGAGATTGGTGAATTCAGAATTACACGGGACTTAATTTTTTTTTTTAAAGTAAAGATGCCGCATCAAACACCGATGTTGTCAGGTTATCGAATCTCAAAACTGAGATCGAAGACCAGGAGAACTTTTAATCAGATAACGGTGGGTACGATTAGTAGTATGACTCTTCGCTGGCTGTTAAACGAGGGGACGGAGCACGTATGGGAATGTCCTGAGTGCAGTGATGTCGGTTCTTGACTCAACTCAACTCAACTGTCAGGTTGTCGTTCCTGTGAGTTTCGCGTATTTGTACGGTGAAAAGAGAATGGCCTAAATCCTGCTGAGCTTACAACATATAATATAAGTTTCATTTCAAAATCACAATAGTGCGAAATCGCTATCTGGACATTCGTAGACATAGTAATGAACTCTTTAACTAAACAGTACAACTGAACTAAACAGTACAACTGAACTAAACATTATAAATGAACTAAACATCTGATGGCTGCATAAATGTGGTTTCTGAGGAGAATACCATGGACAGATTTTAAAAAACCCAATGACCAAGTACTACAAGGAGACACATGAAACTCGTAAATTGATTAGAGAAATTAGACGTAGACAGTCAAAATTTTTGACATGTATTATATTTTCGACAGATTCCTTGCACATCGAACCTTCACCATGTTCCCTCCTCGAGCAAATCCGCAGAGATGTGCGAACGAGCAGTTCTGGAGTTATAATCTTCTGGCTGCGTAGTGTTGTGCACGCCTCTTTAATTCTGCTTCGCATTGGCCATGTGGCATCGAAGAAAGACTGGAGAACTAGTGACCTGGCAAGAGGGAACAGACCCGAGGAAGACGAGAAGTAAAAACCTGGAGGATTGGCCACATGGCATGGTACGTAGACAGGAACCTGAGCTGATCCACGACTCTGGTGATTGAGTGAAATGGCGAGTCATGACCGCCACGCTTTCCAGCATGGCACATGATTGATTGATGAAACAGGAACCCATTCCATTTGTATGGTCAATCAGTCCAAAGACAGATATCGAAGTAGAGTGTTCATGCTCAGTGCAGTTTCCTTGCGTGCATGTGTTGGATAGTCTTTTTGTTTTTGTTTTTTTTAAATTTGTTAATTAGAACGTTGCGTTTTCTCACTTGCTGTCCAGAAATATTAGTAATAGAGACTCCATGCTACTAATTAAATCAAGATAAACTTATTTTACGTATGATGTTCCATAATTGTCGATTTTCTTCCAGGTTGGTAATAATGAGTTCGTTTGATCTCTGTTGTGATCAGCGACTGCTTTACATCCGTTACAAACTTATTCGAACATTTCTGTCGGCAGAAACTACAGTGTTCGTAGATGCTCTGTGGCTCACCGGATTAATATGTCATTAAATATCTTTTACACCATTTCATAAGCGTTGAAGCCTTCTAGGTATATTTTACTTGCATCATTTGTCTATAGACATAAGAAACGAAGCTGGAAAAACAAGAAGAAAATAGAGAAACAAATCAGAAGCTAGAAAACTGATATTATTGAACATCATAAAATGAAATGGTTCGGACGTTTAGTTAAAATGAAACAAGATCAACTAACGGCTAAAGCGTTCCACGTGAGAACATCAGGATATAAGACGAGAGGACGATCCAGAAAACGTTGGCTAGATGGAGTAAACGAGACATTGAAGAAATCGAATATGGCGTCACTACTAGTAACAAGGCCGGTCTCTCTGGCTGAGGGGTTACAACACTTTCTCCGTAATCCCGTTTATTACGCAGAGTCTCGTAGCGGGAGAGAACTGGGAGCGGTTCGACCCCCGCTGGTGACTTGCGGGATACTGAGCAATGGCAAACTACTGAGCGTAATCTTGCCAAGAAATCAACAGACAGCTGAAAGATGCTGCTGTTGACAGCGATGTCCTGTAAAGGATATGCACAAAAAAAAATAGTAACAAGACAAGCGTAACACAAAATTACATCTGCTTCCCCCCTGCGACGTTTCACAGTTAAAGCAGTAGGACAACAGAAAAAGAGGAATGATTCAAGTGTGTATATATCAGATATCGGATAGCATGATGATGATCAATCCATAGATAAAAAGATGATGATGAATCCAATGTTTACATACCAGATCCTCAGAATAGATATTATGATGACAGTTTTAACCAAAAAATGTAAAGGTCCCGTTTACGAGCGTAACGTCCATTGGACAAATGTGGGCTAAAGACTCATATTTGTATGGATCCAGTGGCAGGAAGTGGGTGATGCGTTGACAGATTTCCGCTTGTTTGTAACTGAGATCAGAAAGTTTACTAATGCAGTGGAAAAACCCATTAAACCTACTAATATATTCTTACATGTAGCCGCAGCACCCACCTTGCCCAGTGACCATTTCCTTACTGTCAGGTCCCCACACACACTGACAGGCTTCCTGTTCCCACACAAGTCCAGCCACTGCCAGAGAACAGTCTCGGACAATCCACTGACCGTTGACCAGCTGCTCGTATTTGCCAGTCGGGTCCGTGCTGGTTGCTCTGTAGTCTCTGAAGACATGTTAGAACACAATGGTCACAGAAACGTGCATGTATTATTGTTTCAATTACGCTAAATAACACGGTTATTACACTTAATTACTTGTGTATTGCTGTACACACGAACAAATTTCAGTTTCATTCCCTGTTGCTAGCCGCCATTATTTCTTTAGTTCCATATGCCTTCACATTGATTTCGATGCAATTGGCGTCGGCTGTTCGGAAAGCAATGGCAAACTACTGAACGTACAAAGTGCCTAGTAGATTACAAACAGCTAAAAATGATAGAGTTGAATACGACGTTTTATAAAGGACATGCAACTATCTTGATGTGCCTCTAGTAACAAGGATTAAAGGAGCCACGATAGCGCGGTTACTAGCATGCTTGCCTGCCTGGCCAAGAGGTCATTGGTTCGAAATCTAATTGTGGCTGATTTTTAACATTAGCATGTTCTGACAAATCGACCAAACATTAACAGTGGGCACTAGGTCATTTATTGGGAAGTAAAGGCGGCCGGTAGGATTATTTAATATATCCTATACCATATATTTTTTAAAACCAAAAACGAGAATTACCTGGGAAAGAAGGCCGGCAAAGACAAAACAATACTGTACAAATGACGAAGAAGATACTCATGAACGAAATAATAGAACAGGCGGAATACTTTCTACTTCTTGGTCTAAACCAGGATCACGGGAAGAGTAGAAGACTAGCGTACACGGTGAAGATTATTGAACACGTGACAAGGCTTCTTCTCTCTTCTTCTTCGCTACTCTGTCATGGGTAGTGCGTCACACCGAGTTAGACACATGAAAGGTCAGTGTTTCACACTTCGGTGGGCATTTGTGTAAGGTTTTGCTTCATCTAGATGGATTCGATCCAAGTTTACGAGCCATATTGACCCGTGGGTGGGCGTTCTTTCATAACCATTTAGCCGGGAAGCGGTCTTTCAGCCTACACTCTGCTTTTTTTCATCTGCCGTGGGATGTTTAACATGCTGACGGGACCTACTATTTTTTTGCTCTTATCAGAGGAGACTAGATCTTCACAGGTAATAGAGTGAGAGCGGCAGGAAAATGATGACGAGACATGGATCGGATAATGGCAGACTCTGAAAAATACAACACTTCATGAACTCTGTGCTGAGAATAGTCAACATACTGGCATAATCGTCGGAGACGAACAGGTTGGGAGAATTGCTTCCTCACCAGACGTATTGTGGGAAGAGGGTTTGAGGCGTGAGAATCGATCGGTTTGGAGTAATCTGATGTTGTGAAACTTCGGAAACCTAAGGTTCAAGAAGCTGGTAGGTGGCGATGAAATAAGAGAAATGAGTTTAATTATAGGATCCAAATTGGAAAGGAAGTCTATGAAGCTCTCGAGTTCTGATACTGGTATATCCTTGACACTAAATCTTGTATCCATGAACTTCCTCTACAGTTCAGGGACTCTACCAGTAAATTGTTGACATATCCGGTACTGAAGGTGGCCCATGAAGAGACATCAAAGACACTGTAATAATTAATAGGACGTAAGCATAAAAGAATATCAACCTAATTTATATTCAAAGCAACAAATTACTGTAGTGTTATGCGTATATGTAAAATAAAATGTAAAATTCTCTCTAAAACGTCTTAGAAGAACTAGGCATATGATAAAAAATGGTTAGTTGAAATAAAATGTGTAGTTTAGTTATGACAACGACAAGCACGAATGATACTAATCTGACCACTTACCTACACTGCACAACAAGTCTATTCCCATTAGGAAACTCACATCTGCACAGAGACTGATTCCACGTGAGACCTTCCTGGCATGACTGTAGAAACCATTGTTTGTCGTGGTAGATCTCGTAAGCGGCGGGGATGTCTGACTTGGGCCGATGACTAGATGAACAGTCTGCAAGTAAACATTTTTCAGTCTAATTACCCTGATTGTTTACCCAGTATTCAGCAAATGGTGAACGGGTTGGTTGTTTAGAGCTCTATCGCACTTCTCTAAGTAAGAAAGTAAGTAGGCTGTCAATAAATGACCCGTATACACATCCTGGGGAGTGCTAGGTATGTGGTTATAGCTGTACAGTGGGGGCGTTAGCGTAGTTGACAGGGGGCTCGACACCGGGGCTCGTTGTCTGTATATGTGAGGTAAAGATTGACCACCTATTCCACCGTGCATTCAGGCCTACAAACGGCAGAGAGAGAGAGAGAGAGAGAGAGAGAGAGAGGAGAGAGAGAGAGAGAGAGAGAGAGAGAGAGAGAGAGAAGACAGACTGGCCCTTTTACATCACAGGTTCATGGCAGGAAACTGCTTCCGTGCACGTTAATATGTTTGTTAGATAGCCGTGTACATTTACTGCGGGACTCATTAATGTGTTTGTTAGATAGCCGTGTACATTTTCTGGTACCCACTCCAGGCTGGGTCGACCTTGGAGCCTAGATCAATATTCAAAATGCGACTCGAACACATGAACACCGCGCCGGCAGGCAAGCAAGATAGCCACTTCACTACAGCGGTTCCCAAGTCGAAAAGTGCCCGGTTCTCATCATGTTCCTCTTGCACCTTGAGGTGTCGAGGTGAAGTATAAACAGCGGGAGAGTTATGCATTTGATAACAGTTGTTTTTATAAGGACAATTTGTTTATTGGACCCCAGTGATGCCGTTACCATTTTCTTCTCTGCAAGTTTCGTTAATGGATCAGAGGTATTGTCTTTTTCTAAAGAGGACAAAAAATGTGAGGTCAGGCGTGCCACGCTGCACACGTTGAACATCCCTGGGTAATTGTACATCTAAAAGTGTAGACTGCTCACGCAGGAACAATTTGACAATTACAAAACTAGCTGATAATAAAATAGTTATTAGATGTGTTGACGGTAGAGGACATGCACGGTGATAACAATGATGAACTGGGGTCGAAGAGTGAGTGAGTGCGTGGAGAGAGAAACTGAAGGAGAGAGAGGGGGAATGGAGAGACATTCTGTATGTGTGTATGTGTGTGGGGGGCAGAGAGAGTGAGGGTTCAGAGAAAAAGGAAAGAGAGAATTAGGGGAAAGAGAGATTTTTGAGAGTGGAAAGGGAGATTGTTTAGATTGAAAAGAGAGAATATTTGAGAGCGGAGAATGCAGAGAATGAAGAGGTAGTGGAGAGAGAGAGAGAGAGAGAGAGAGAGAGAGAGAGAGAGAGAGAGAGAGAGAGAGAGAGAGAGGAGAAGCAAGAGTCTAGAGAGAGAGTGGAGAGTGATGGGAAAGAAATAGAGGTGAGAGAGAGGAAACCGAGTGGAGAGAGAGAGTGTGTAGAGTGAGGGGAAAGAGGGAGATTATAGAGATAGAGCAAATCAATGGGAAGTCAGTGGAGAGAAAGAGCGAAGACAGAATGGACAGAGGTAATGAGGAGACAGGAAGCAGAGAATGTGGAGATAGACTAGGTGGGGAGAGAGTGAGCTCAGAGGGAGTGAGCCGAGAGTGGAGAAAGAACGTGAGGGAGAAAGAGTGCGTGGAGTGAGAGAGAGAGAGAGAAAGAGAGAGAGTGGGAGAGAGAGAGTGAATGAAGAAAGTGAGCTCAAAAAGAGTGGAGAAAGAGAGTGAGTTGAGAGACAGTGATTTGAAAAGTGAGTGAAGAGGTAACTTTGAGAAAGAAGAGATGGAGAGTGGATAAAGTGTGGAGAAAGATTTGGTGGGGAGAGTGTATGTAAGAAAGGCAGAGTAAGAGAGAGTAAAGAGATGGTGGGGAAAGAATAAATAGAATAAGTAAAGAAAGAATGCTTGGAGAGAGAGAGAGAGAGAGAGAGAGAGAGAGAGAGAGAGAGAGAGAGAGAGGGGGGGAGAGGGAGAGAGAGAGGGGATGAATGAGAGTGGAGAGATTATGTAACGATAGTGGAGACAAGAGTAGAGAAAATTAGAAAGAGACAACGGAACGTGATGAGAAATCAGAGATACTGGACAGTGATTGAGAGAGCACAGGGTAGAGATACTGGAGAGAGAGCGGGAGAGTGAAGGGAGTGTGAATGCAGACAGAGGGACAAGGAATTTGGAGTAAATAGAGAGAAAGAGAGAGAGCGAGCGAGAAAGAGAGAGAGAGAGAGAGAGAGAGAGAGAGAGAGAAAGAGAGAATACGTCTGCTTTGTCGTTTTTAAACACATAAACATCATTCTAAAAATGTCAGTATATTTCGATGTTCTTCGGTATAAATTCAAATATTTTGATTTTCAATCGTATCACACAGTCTTGGCTACATTATGACAAAAACTGGAACATGTTGTGACAACCGGAAGGATTTGTGGAGAGACAGTGGAAGACAGCTTGAGAGCATTCTTTATAGTCTTGGGTCATGGCACGGAAGGGTATCAACACATGAATTGATCCATGCCGTCGGAGATCGAAATGTATGGAGAAGCATGATCGTCCATGCCAGCCGGCAAGGCACTGGATGATGTTGATTATGATGATCACACAGATATGTAAAAATCATTAGGGACATTTGCAAAACTAAAGAGAATCAATGAGAACAGATGTTCCGACGACTTTAACACTAGTTGTCATTCACACTGACTAAACTGACAAGAAGAACATTTAAAAAACAAAATCAAATAACATATTCCATGTCTATTTAAAAGCATACAGACATTTCCTCTAAAATCAATGAAGAAGCAAAACTTGTGTGCAAGGAAAGAAGTTGGTTACGAAAGACAACACTAACAAAGACCCACAGAAACATGCGATTAAATAGTTCAGCATGACGTAGAGATGCAGAAGACGACACATCACGTTAATGAAGGATATTTGAAAACAACAGAAACGTGCTTTAAGATAACGTTTCAAACCAAGCCTTCACCAGTTGGCAAATATCAGTAAACTATAGTTCATGGCGATATAACAGTAAAGAATAATTGTTTGAATAGTAAATTATAAACTTCACTCGTAGTTAGCGTAATACTCTAACACATTGTTAGTTGGGACTTCCGGTCCCCAACATGGCGGTTAGGCATTGAACCGTTTAGTCCTCTGGCGCGTTTATGCTTGTGGCTACGGTTTGTGTTCGCATTTTCCTCATGTTGGACTGGTAGTACATGGTTCCGTCGGCCTGCTACTGAGTGAGTGTGTGGCGCGACGCTGTGAGCTTCGTGTGGAATGCTTTCAC
>JACEFZ010024616.1:97500-195000 GCA_014155875.1 Cepaea nemoralis | reverse complement strand
TTGAGCGACTGTATCTGATGAAGATAAACTGCAGTACCTGTTTGTTATATTGGCATGCGTGTCTCAGTAAAAGAATTACTGACAACACGCTGCATGCATTTCTCATTCAGAATAGGGCAAGCAAAATGTGCATTTCAGAAAATGAAGACTATCTTATGCAATAAGTCGCTATCATTTAATGTAAGAAAGAGAGTGCTGAAGAGCAATATAGAACCTGTTTTGCTGTATGGCTGTGAATCTTGGATTATAAATGAACAATTTAGGAAAGAGTTGGAAGCAACAGAGATGTGGTTCCTTAGACGAATGTTGTGAATTCCTTGGACTGCCAAAGTAACTAACGACGAATGCCTTTAAAGAGGCTAACGAAACTAGAACATTATATACAACAATAAGAAAGAGACAAACATCTTTTTTTTTTTGGTCATGTGATGAGAAGAAAGGCGCTAGAAAACATCGTGACAACTGGAAAGATCGAGGGGAAGAGAGGCAGAGGCAGACCACGAGAAATGATACCGGATAGGATTGCGGTGGTGGCATGGACGAATATCAACGACCGAGATCTGTGGAGGGTCATGAACGCCTACGCCAGTCGGCACGGCACTTGATGATGATAATTATAGTACTCTTATAAACAATCGCACTATCAAGACATACCATATAAGGGAATTGTTGATGTCACTGGTGGAGTCCCGTAGTCCTGGACTCGAATTAGTTTGCTGTCAAAAATGCTGCCTTTTGACTTTTGGCACATGACCCTGGAGACGATCGTGAGCATCGTCCAGCACAACGCGAGACACGCCGCTGTCTTCATGTCCTTTCTGGGCGTTATCTACTGGAATAATACATAATATAAGATGTATATGTGTTTGTGAGCATGCGGTGGGATTTGGAAGACATCGCTGACTTGTACGTATGTGAACTGAAGAAATACAGAATCAAATACAGGTTACATTCTCAATCATTTTGTGTTATTATTTTATATACCGCCATGGTAAGTTTATCTCCATTAATTTATGTCAGTGCACTGTATTATTTATTCATTATCCTATTATCTTTTATTCATGTCTTGATTATTTCGTTTACTTTAAAGTGTTATTTTGAATAATAACAAAATGTAAGCATTACAGAAGCGTATTAAAAATTCGTTGGGTGAAAAAGAGAACAAACAGATCTATCCAACAAGAACTCAGTACAGAACAAGATTGGTGTAGGTCAGCTTGGCCCAATGGATAAGAACGCATGTTCTTAAACATCCGGTATGCTGATGCCGAGGTAAGGGGTTCAACCCCTACACTGGACAGGTGGTCTAAAGTGTTCACCCATCGTCCTTGACTTCGGGACGTAAATTTCAAGTACCTCTGAAGTCGGAGTAGATTCGCCTGATGGCATGTGATACTTAATAGGGAAAGCTAATCCACACGCAAAATTCAGTCCAGCACTACTGGAAATAGTGTGTTTGGACTAGGTTTGGGTTCAAAGCGAGCGAGCGCAAAAGAAAAGCACAAAAACAAGTTGAATGTGAATTCAAAGAATATTGAGAAAACTGAAATATTGTAGGCACATAAAAAGACGCCAATGACAGGGAAAGCGGAGAAGAAAAAGACCCCGAGATAGATGGCTTCAAGATGTGACAGATAACTGACGCGTGACAGCAACAGGGGCAGGACATCTGGTTTATGACATAGAGCACATTGGAAATAATCTTACGGTGGTAAAGTTATGCTCAGGACAACTCACTAGATGATTGTGCTGATTGTTGTCTGTATCTTAATGTTATTTAAATTTTCATTGTTTTTGTTTTGTTTGGAAAAGATCACTTTTCATAAACTGTTATTATACCCTCTGTAATGTAAATGCAACATAATAGGTAAAAACAAAACTTGGACCGGCATTATTTTCAAACACTGCCCAGTCAATAAAAATACACCCTGTATATCCTCCAAAGATCAAACTAGCAGAATTCCAATGCAGTTCACGAACGAGCATCAACGAGGATCTTAATGTGTGTATGCTAGAGGCTAGAGGCACACATGCGGTAGTTACCCGTTATATGGGTAGGTTTTCTAATTTTAAAATGTAACGTCTGCTTCAGTATATCCCGCCTACTCTTTTCGATTTCCATCTGCCGAGGGATTTGTACCGTGCGCAACGTGCATACGGGCCCTCCCATTTGTGGCCCTTAGCATAGAAAAGGAAATAGAAGGGTGAAATCTTAATCCAGTAGGTAATTTTAAATACCTAGGGACATTTTTACATCAGACGGGAGGTGCACAACAGAGATTAAGAACAGAATAGGACAAGCTGCATTTTAAAAAATTAAGAGTATATTATGCAATAAGTCGCTGTCATTGAATGTGAGAAAGAAAGTGTTGAAGTGCTATGTAGAACCTGTTTTGCTGCATGGCAGTGAATCTTGGAATGTAAATTAACAAATTAGGAAGAACCTGGAAACAACGGAGATGTGGTTCTCATGACAAATGTTGCAAATTCCTTGGACTGCCAGAGTAACTAACAACGACTGCCTGAGACAGGCTAATGAAACTAGAACATTATGTACAACAATAAAAAAGGGACAAACCGCTTTCTTTGGTCAGGTGATGAGAAGAGAGACATTGGAGTACATCGTGACAACTGGAAAGATCGAGGGGAAGAGATGCAGAGGCAGACCAATAGAAATGATGCTGGATGGATTGTGAGATGGTGGCATGCAGGAATATCATCAACAGAGTTTATCCAGAAAACCAAAGACCGAGATCTGTAGAGAGTCATGAACGCCTACGCTAGCTGGCAGGGAACTTGATGATGATGATGATGATGATGATGATGATGATGATGATGATGATGATGATGATGATGATGATGATGATGTGATGATGATGATGATGATGATGATGATTCGTTTTATTTATATTTTTCTTTTCGTGTGATTTAATTGTTTCCAAATACATACTTTTTTATAAATTTTGCTCGCTGTGAACTTGGCCGTAGTCAAAACTCGTGCTGCAACAACTAGTAGATTCTACTACTAGGGGGTGTACTGGTCTGATTTGTGCGTGCGGATTTTACTGTTACCATTGCCCTGCGATTAGACGAACCCACTCCAACTTCTGAGGTACTTATAATTTGCATTCCCAAGTCAAGGACAAGAATTCAATGAGGTGTGTGTGACAGGTTTTACTACCTGCTCCGTTACTAAAAGTTGTTGTTATATTTTATAATAGGAGGGCATAACCCGAAAGACAATATAATAAATTTGTTGTGCTCGATGTTCAAAACATAAAGAAAAGTAATTAAATGTTTCTATTTAACGCTAAACAGTTTCTATAGCTGCTGCATATTACTAAAGCATGACAGTTTCCTGCATTGCAAACATTTACATATTCTTAACACACAATTCACTTTTTTTTTTTATTTAGAAAGTAAGTTTAACATCGACTGTCTTGCGGCTAGCATGCTAATGAACAGTTTAATCACGACTGTCTTGCGGCTACCATGCTAATGAGCAGCTTAACCACACTGTCTTGCGGCTACCATGCTAATGAACTGTTTAACCACGACTGTCTTGCGGATACCATGCTAATCAACAGTTTAACCACGACTGTATTGCGGCTACCATACTAATGAACAGTTTAACCACGACTGTCTTACGGCTACCATGCTAATGAGCAGCTTAACCACGACTGTCTTGCGGCTACTATTCTAATGAACAGCTTAACCACGACTGTCTTGCGGCTACCATGCTAATGAGCAGCTTAACCACGACTGTCTTGCGGCTACCATGCTAATGAACAGCTTAACCACGACTGTCTTGTGGCTACTATTCTAATGAACAGCTTAACCACGACTGACTTGCGGCTACCATGCTAATGAACAGTTTAACCACGACTCTCTTGCGGCTACTATTCTAATGAACAGCTTAACCACGACTGTCTTGCGGCTACCATGCTAATGAGCAGCTTAACCACACTGTCTTGCGAATACGATGCTAATGAACAGTTTAACCACGACTCTCTTGCGGCTACTATTCTAATGAACAGCTTAACCACGACTGTCTTGCGGCTACCATGCTAATGAACAGTGTAACCACGACTGTCTTGCGGATACCATGCTAATGAACAGTTAAAAACGACTGTCGTGCGGCTACCATGCTAATGAACAATTTTACCACGACTGTCTTGCGGCTACCATGCTGAAGAACAGCTTAACCACGACTGACTTACGGAAACCATACTAATAAACAGTTTAATCACGACTGTCTTGCGGCTACCATACTAATGAACAGTTTAACCACGACTGTCTTGCGGCTACCATACTAATGAACAGTTTAACCAGGACTGACTTGCGGCTACCATGCTAATGAACAGCTTAACCACGACTGTCTTGTGGCTACTATTCTAATGAACAGCTTAACCACGACTGTCTTGCGGCTACCATGCTAATGAACAGTTTAACCACGACTCTCTTGCGGCTACTATTCTAATGAACAGCTTAACCACGACTGTCTTGTGGCTACCATGCTAATGAGCAGCTTAACCACTACTGTCTTGCGAATACGATGCTAATGAACAGTTTAACCACGACTCTCTTGCGGCTACTATTCTAATGAACAGCTTAAACCACGACTGTCTTGCGGCTACCTTGCTAATGAACAGTGTAACCACGACTGTCTTGCGGATACCATGCTAATGAACAGGTTAAAAACGACTGTCGTGCGGCTACCGTGCTAATGAACAATTTAACCACGACTGTCTTGCGGTTACCATGCTGAAGAACAGCTTAACCACGACTGACTTACGGAAACCATGCTAATGAACAATTCTACCACGAATGTCTTGCGGCTACCATGCTAATGAACAGCTTAACCACGACTGGCCTGCGGCTACCATGCTAATGAGCAGCTTAACCACGACTGTCTTGCGGCTACCATGCTAATGTACAGTTTAACCACGACTGTCTTGCGGCTACCATACTAATGAACAGTTTAACCACGACTGTCTTACGGCTACCATGCTAATGAACAGCTTAACCACGATTTGTCTTGCGGCTACCATGCTAATGAGCAGCTTAACCACACTGTCTTGCGAATACGATGCTAATGAACAGCTTAACCAGGATTGTCTTGCGGCTACCATGCTAATGAACAGTTAAAAAACGACTGTCTTGCGGCTACCATGCTAATGAACAGTGTAACCACGACTGTCTTGCGGATACCATGCTAATGAACACTTAAAAACGACTGTCGTGCGGCTACCATGCTAATGAACAATTTTACCACGACTGTCTTGCGGCTACCATGCTGAAGAACAGCTTAACCACGACTGACTTACGGAAACCATGCTAATGAACAATTCTACCACGAATGTCTTGCGGCTACCATGCTAATGAACAGCTTAACCACGGCTGTCTTGCGGCTAGCATACTAATCAACAGTTTAACCACGACTGTCTTGCGGCTACCATGCTAATGTACAGCTTAACCACGGCTGTTTTGCGGCTACCATACTAATCAACAGTTTAACCACGACTGCCTTGCGGCTACCATGCTAATCAACAGCTTAACCACGACTGCCTTGCGAATACCATGCTAATGAACAGCTTAACCAGGATTGTCTTGCGGCTACCATGCTAATGAACAGTTAAAAATCGACTGTCTTGCGGCTACCATGCTAATGAACAGTGTAACCACGACTGTCTTGCGGATACCATGCTAATGAACAGTTAAAAAAGACTGTCTTACGGTTACCATGCTAATGAACAGTGTAACCACGACTGTCTTGCGGATACCATGCTAATGAACAGTTAAAAAAGACTGTCTTGCGGCTACCATGCTAATGAACAGTGTAACCACGACTGTCTTGCGGCTACCATGCTAATGAACAGTGTAACCACGACTGTCTTGTGGCTACCATGCTAATGAACAGTGTAACCACGACTGTCTTGTGGCTACCATGCTAATGAACAGTGTAACCACGACTGTCTTGCGGATACCATGCTAATGAACAGTTTAAAAAGACTGTCTTACGGTTACCATGCTAATGAACAGTGTAACCACGACTGTCTTGCGGCTACCATGCTAATGAACAGTGTAACCACGACTGTCTTGCGGCGACCATGCTAATGAACAGTGTAACCACGACTGTCTTGTGGCTACCATGCTAATGAACAGTTAAAAAAGACTGTCTTACGGTTACCATGCTAATGAACAGTGTAACCACGACTTTCTTGCGGATACCATGCTAATGAACAGCTTAACCACGACTGTCTTGCGGCTACCATGCTAATGAACAGCTTAACCACGACTGTCTTGCGGCTACCATGCTAATGAACAATTTTACCATGACTGTCTTGCGGCTACCATGCTAATGAACAGTTTAACCACGACTTTCTTGCAGCTAGCATGCTAATGAACAGTTTAACCATGACTGCCTTGCGGCTACCATGCTAATGAACAGTTTAACCACGACCTTCTTGCAGCTAGCATGCTAATGAACAGTTTAACCACGACTGTCTTGCGGCTACCATGCAAATAAACATTAAAAACGCAAAAGGCCATTGTCCACACCTGGGCGCGTATTGGCTATTCAATGCGTATACGGGGGGGGGGGGGGGGCTGGCTGAGTGTTCTCGAGGTATGGTGTCCGCCTCGAGTGCTAGAGGTCCCTGGTTCAAGCCCTGATGAGGGCCGGGATTTTTTCACGTGGATTTCTAGTAACAAAATTTCCCCTGGTCTCTGGATAGTGAGATTGATCGGCCGCCCGTGTGTATTGTTGCGTCAGTAAAAAATCCCTTGGCAGTTGAAAATCGAAACAGAGTAGACTAACTGCGCTGCCCGGGCAAGATTTCGAGTGAAAAATCTATCCAAAGTATTTAAGGATCCTCTTCGGTGCTACGCAGTTCGTGCACTGAGCTGAGACTCTCCGGACTCAAGTTTGAGTTAGGAGTGGAGCGGAGCACTTATGGGTTACACCCATGTGGCGTGATGTTGATCTGCCGACTGAAGTAAACTAAAATAAACTAAACTAAACTAAACAGTGCCGGTCTCGGTCTCTCTGGCTGAGGGGTTACAACACTTTCTCCGTAATCCCGTTTATCACGCAGAGTCTCGTAGCGGGAGAGAACTGGGAGCGGTTCGACCCCCGCTGGTGACTTGCGGGATACTGAGCCGGCCGCTCAGAAAGCAATGGCAAATTACTGAGCGTAATCTTGCCAAGAAATCAACAGACAGCTGAAAGATGCTGCTGTTGACAGCGATATCCTGTAAAGGATATGCACACAAAAAAAACTAAACAGTGCGTATACACCAGTCGGTACCCGGTGGGTCATGTAGTCAGTATAATCTCAGTCACCTGTAATTCCCATCCTATTTTCTGGCACCCTAATTTTAGAATGGACTGACCTGAGAATCCAGGTATAGTGTATTTTTTAAAATATCCGTCTGAAGGAGATTCTAACACGTGATGACCGGGTTTGCAGGCAAGCAACGTGGTAATATTCTATAAAATTAACTATCTTTAAAGCTGACAGAGAATTTAAAGGACTAGAAACTAAAGGAGGGAACATCATAAATTTCACATGTATAACTAATGCTGTGGGATCCGGCTGAAACAGACTGACACTTTAAAACTATTGTTTTATTCAGAAAACGACGGATGGAAATTGCAAGAAATCTTAAATTGTTGGATATATTTGTTAAACTAATATGTATAATCCGGGCTCCCAGGCGTAGGGGTTAAGGACATTGTTCGTAATACCTATACTCTCGTACTGTCGCGTTAGTTACTTACGGAGGTATGCGAGCCCGGCGTTCAGAAAGCAATGGCAAACTACTGGACGTAAAACTTGCCAAGACATCAATAGCAGTTGAAAACGCTGGTGTTGACTGCAATGTCCTGTAAAGGATATGCGGGGTGAAAAATATTTATAAAATCTGTTCATAGCGTGGCAAGGTATTTTTAGTTGCAGGTTTCGTTACTGAGACATAAAGAGCCGTGAGAAGCTAATGTGGAATAAAGCACGTCAAATTGTATATAGTTTCTAGAATAAATACAAAACACTAAACCATGAACATGAGCATGTAACAAATTGGCTGTTAATTTCAAAGTCAGTCTAGCTTGAGAACGATATGTTGCTAAACGAGTATAGAAATAACCCGCAATAACAAACGTTACCTTTGTTAAAGAACTTGAATATTAATTAAACAGATATAATATCTTGTGAACGTTATACCCGGCTGGTACTCATTGAGAGAGCATGTCATGTAAGTGAAACTTTTAAAATGTAACATGTAGTGCAAGATATTCTAACGGACAGCCGCAGAACAAATGTGAAAACTGTTGTAATTACCATTGTAATATCCTGTCTAACCACGCTAGGCCATCAAACAGAAAATAAATAAGTACACACATGGGAATGTCAGTAAAGGATTTGCACCATGGAATGTTTGACCTCGTGTGACAAGCTCGCCAAATTTGGCAGTATTAGCCAGTCCTTTAGGCTCTTGTTTGCAACAGAGACTTCAGCGCCAAGAGTCAATTTGTAAATACGCAGAACACACAGACAGACGCAAATACGTTAATCAGAGCTGTCAACAACAAATTTACTACCGTCTGTCCATCTGAATGAGCTAGCTGCTTTTCTGAACCTCTGTCTGAAAGGTCGGCAGAGGCAGGGGGTATATAGGAGGAAATTGTTGTAAATATTGATATGCTTTACATTAATACTTTGAAATATTTATGACCCACAGAGTATACTGTACTCTCTCACGCTGAATGAACGCGAAATATACAGTAAAGCTAAGAACAATATACTGAATAGAGGGTTTTACTAAAGGGCTAAAGTATATGTTTTAAAATAATATCTAGAAATATTTCTGACCCACGGAGTTTAAAGTACCTTTTTTTTTTATTTGCATGTCCTTTACAGAACATCGCTGTCAACACCAGCATCTTTCAGCTGTATGTTGATCTCTTGGCAAGATTACGCTCAGTAGTTTGCCATTGCTTTCTGAGCGGGCGGCTCACATACCCCGTAAGTTACCGATGCGATTCGAACCACTGCTGATTCTCACCGTCATCACGTCACTGGCGAGATTATACGAGATTACGGAGAAAAGTCATAACCTCTAAGCCACGAAGCCGGCTTAAAGTACTCTAGTACATTGAATTAACGCTAAATTTACAATGAAGCTGTATACTGCCATAGATGAAAGCACCGGCAAACTACCTCTTTAAAAGTGCCTAGTATATCATGATTCGCTTAAAGACTGATCATCGCAAGACAAGGACAGAGACATTAAAATTAGCAACATGGAACGTTAGGACGTTAAACGACGACGAAAAATTAGATAGCATAAAACAAGAAATAGAAAGGGAAAAAAAAAATAATATTTTAGGGATGTGCGAAGCGAGATGGACAGAAGCAGGCATCAAGATAGATGAAGATTTTAAGATTATTTATTCTGGAGGTGAAGATCGACAAAGGGGAATGGCAATTATTTTGGACCGGAAAACATCAAAATCTGTTCAAGGATATTGGGCCGTGTCGAACAGAGTTCTACTAGTTAAATTGAGTGGCAGACCTTTTAGCATAAATGTTATTCAAGTATATGCCCCAACAGGAGAATCCAATGAAGATAGTGTACAGGAATTTTATAATGGCATAGAGTCTGCCTGAAATAAATGTAAAGATTCAGAAATAAACATCATAATAGGGGACTTCTATGCAAAAGTAGGAAATCAAGATGATAGATACATAGTAGAAAACTATGGTTTAGGAGAGAGAAATGAAAGAGGATACAGACTCGTAGAGTTGGAAAAAGAACAGGAAATGATTGTAGGAAACACTTGGTTTAAGCAACACCCTAAAAGATTATGGACATGGAGGAGTCCTGATAGCAGGATCAGAAACCAGATTGACTACATTCTGATTAGCAGAAGATTTAGAAACGCACTAACAATAGCAAAACAGTTCCCAGTGCTGATTGTTATAGTGACCACAGACTACTTACAGGAACACTGAGGATAAAGTTGAAGAAAGTCAAGTATATAACAGGAAACACTAAATATGATTTGTGTACATTGAGTAATGACAAGGAAATACAAAACAAATTCAACATAGAAGTACAGAACAGATTTGATATATTGTCTGATCTAGAGATATTATTCCAGGATGTGGATGATCAATGGGAAATGTTGAAGAATTCAATCAGTTTGGCTGCAGAAACAACTATTCCAAAATTAAAGAAGGTGGGTCGTAAGAAATGGATGACAGAAGAAATTTTACAACTAATGGAAACAAGAAGACTCAACAAAAATAATTCTGCCAAATATGAAGAAATTCACAGACAAGTCAGAATATTATGTAAGGAGGCAAAAGAAGCATGGCTTGAGGAAAAGTGCTTAGAAATTGAAAAGCAACACAACAGTCAAAATACCAAATTAGTGCACAAAAGAATTCAGGAACTTACTAATAAAAGAACAAGTACATCAACAGGCTGTCTAAAAACTAAAGATGGCAAAATCATAATAGAGAAAGATTAGATTCTACATGTATGGACAGATTATGTGAAAAATCATTATAATGATAACAGAGAGGAACAGTGTGATATTGGATTTAATAATGAAGGACCGCCAATTTTGAAGATGGATGTTGGAAATGTTCTTAAGCATATGAAAGCTGGCACGGCCCACGGTGCAGATAATATCACAACAGAAATGATTAAAGCTTTAGAAGAATTTGGACTAGAGCAAGTCACCAGACTGCTGAACACATTATATGACGCTGGAGATATACCTTCTGAATTATGTAACTCCGTATTTATTGCAATCCCAAAGAAATCAGGAGCCTTGGAATGTGATCAACATAGAAAAATTAGTATAATGAGTCACAACACAAAGATTTTGCTACGAATTATCATGCAAAGAGTCAGGAAGAAAATACAACCTGAAATAGGGGAAGAACAATGTGGGTTTGTAGAAGGAAAGGGTACAGTAAATGCTGTGTATATGCTGCGAACAGTTATTGAACGTGCTATAGAAGGATATACACCTTTGCTTTATTGACTACACAAAGTCTTTTCATAGAGTTAGACATGTCAACATGATAGATATGCTTGCAGATCTACAAATTGATGGGAAAGACATTAGACTTATAAAAAACATATATTGGAAACAACAAGCTGCCATAAGGATTGATAATGAAGTGGGACAATATCAACCTATTAAGAGAGGTGTTAGGCAGGGATGTGTAATGTCTCCAGATCTTTTTTCCCTATACAGTGAAAATATTTTCAGAAATGTAGAAGATATAAATGGAATCAGCATTGGAGGACGAAACATCAATAACATTAGATATGCAGATGATACAGTATTGATTGCAGACAATGCACAAGATCTACAACAATTAGTAGACGCGGTTGTTGTACACAGTGAGCAGCTGGGGTTGGAATTAAATTGTAAGAAGACACAGGTTATGGTCGTCACTAGGAAGAACGAAGTACCACAATGTAATATACAAGTAAATGGGAATATTCTTCAACAAGTGAATCGGTACAATTATCTCGGAACAGTCATAACATCTGATGGGAGATGCCTTGAAGAGATTAGAACAAGAATCGCCATGGCGAAAGTAGCCTTTAGCAAGATGAAAAACATTCTGACCAATAAAAAGATGTCAATTGAAACGAGAAAAAGAGTGTTGAGGGGATACATAGAGCCTGTTCTTTTGTATGGATGTGAAACTTGGACAATGTGCAGTCAAGCTGAAAAACATCTGATGGCTGCAGAAATGTGGTTTCTGAGGAAAATGCAAAGAATACCATGGACAGACAGAAAAACCAATGACCAAGTACTACAGGAGACAAATGAAAATCGTAAATTGATTAGAGAAATTAGATGTAGACAGTCAACATTTTTTGGACATGTTATGAGAAGAAATGGATTGGAGAACTTAGTGACAACTGGCAAGATCGAAGGGAACAGACCAAGAGGAAGACCGAGAGGAAAATACCTGGATGGCTTGGCCACATGGCATGGACGAGACAGGAACACTGAGCTGATCCACGACGCTGGTGATCGAGTGAAATGGCGAGTCATGACCGCTCACGCTTTCCGGCATGGCACATGATTGATTGTATACTTTGTATAAAATAATAATTAAATTGTAAGAAGACACAGAAATGACACAATATTAAAGATAAAGGTTTGATAGTAATTTGATAAAAAGATATCTCCTGTTGCCAAAAAGTAGCAATAACAAGCAATTTATAATCAAATCACTATCTCTTCATAGGTTTCAAACAAACACGTGGTAATTAAAATAGTAATGCACCGTGGAACGTAATTGTCGCGAACATCATCATGAGCCCTGCCATTTAGCGTAGGCGTTCATGTCTCACCGCAGATGCCGGTTCCTATTGTTCTGGGTCAGCCATGCTGATGATATTCCTCTATACCACCGCCTCATAAAATCTTACATAATTTTTCTTAGTCTACCGCTGTCTCTTTTCCCGCTGATCTATGCACCACGTGACCAAAGCATGATTCGTGAGCCTACCTATAATAGTATATCATGTTCTACTTTTATTTGCCTCTTACACGCAATCGTTGATTGTTACTCTGGCAGTTCAAATCATTTGCAACATTCGTCTCAGAAACCACATCACCGTTGCTTCCAAGGTCTTCCTAATTTGTTTATTCACTTTTCATGATACACTTTCATACACCAAAATAGGTTCTATATAACATATCAATACACAGTGGAACAAACTAAGATTGAATTCCTTTAAATTCCTTAAAATCATTAGGCGTGTTTCAGGGGGAAAACAGTTTAGCCACTTTATGATTACAAACCAGCTTTCATTGATCATTGTTAAGAAAAGGGCAATACTTTACTGAACAATTATTTATTATATTTATTAGGAGCTGTTGGCATATTTCACCAGCAATTATAAATCACAGATACTGTTTCATAAGCATGTATAAAGATGAATGAATACAGGTATCCTTCCCAGCCTTTACATTTGGATCAAGGTCACGGTGTTCGATTGAAACAATTCTGCGTTTTTTCCCCCAGCTTTTGTTGTTTACCTCTTCCCTGGTGAAATTTCAGAGTTGACACTCACTGGGGCATGTTTAAGCAGCCACGGGGCAGCTGAGATCTCCCGGGCTTAAATCTTGTGTTGACTTGCTAGTCCCCGCGCCGTTAGGATATAGACTCGCATTCTTGTGTGGCCCGTGCCTGGCGCTGTCCGCTGCCAGTAAACATGGGCATGTAGCGTCAATAATAACATGTTTCAAGCAGATGCGGTGAAAGTGACTACCTCAGGACTTTTAACTGATTCAGCGCCAAACAAAAGGTAGGTTTGGACCTAACAAAAATGGATAGCGGAGAACTGGAAGTAGGGGTGTGTCGCAGTTTGGCTAAACAATTGATAATATGGTAACAGATATGCTGTATTTGTTTCAAATTAAAGGGAACTGCATATGGAAAGCTACTGTATAAAACCCTATGGCAGGTACGGGAATTCGCCTAAGACGATTAATTATCCCATGGCACTGAATCAGTTAAACATTGCCATAACAATGGCACACTAACTGGTCATGTCATGAGACTACCAAATAAACAGTCACACGTGACACCAATGTTTCCATCAAGGCACTATTCTTTGAGGAGTGGTAAGGGGGCGGCATCATAAAATTGTGGGTTGTCTAGTTCACCATGCGATGAGGTGCATTTATTTCTTCAGCGTTTTCAATTATGTTGTCTAATGTGTCCTCTAATCTCCAATTATCTCCCCTTCTTCTTTCATGTCATTTAATTCACGTTGACTGCATTATAATTAATGGATCTGTACTGGATTATACTCTGTGTCTGCTGGATTACCAAAGTTTTGATTGTTAGCTTGATTGATGAGTTGATTTATTCGTTGACTGAATTCCAAGACTTTCTTTTCTCACATTGTGAAGATAGCCATCAATGCTCTTTCTCCTCCAGACTGGGGATTTCTCAGCCCATTGCACGACTTCTGTATCAACGGCTTCATTCCCAAAGCGTATTTACAAGAACTCACTCATACTATAAAATTATCCCGTTGCTATTGTGTTATATAATTATAGATTTTATTGCCAGAACAGTGGTGGATATGGCCTACCCTTTATGATTCCCAGCTGCCAGGGAATTGTGAGCATGCGCCCAGTTCACACAGACCCTCCTATATGCATCCCTTGTTCCAGAAGCCGAAGCATTCACTACTATCAGGGAGAGAATAAGGTATGTTTCACTTCCACTGAAATCATCATCATTTAGTGCCCTGTCAAATGACATAGGCTTGTGTGTATCTCCGTGGGTCTGGGTCTTGGTGTTCTGGATCAAAGCTGTTAATTCTATACCTCCGATACCACTGTCTCAGGCCGTCCAACATTCTAGCCCCTTCCTCGGTCTGCATCTGCCTCGTCTGACGCGGATCGTTCCAGTGGCCACGATATCTGCCAATGCCTCTCTTCTCCGTGAATATTGTTCGTCTCTCTCGTATAGTTGTAAATAATTTTCTGCTTTCATGAGCATTTTTCAGGCAATTGTTGCTAGTCAATATGGCAGTCCAAGGTATTCGCAAAATTTGTCTCTGAAACCAGATCTCCATTTCTCCCAAGTTCTTCTTAATGTGGTCGTTCACATTCCAAGATGCACTGCCATATCAGCATCAGCATGTGCCGTGGCGAAAAGCCTGGGTGGTAATGGTTTGACTTCTCTAACGATCACCAGTCTAGGATACTTTCTCACTTGTTCACGAAGTTTTCAAGTATATTGAAAGTATCATATAGCAGAGAATATATACTGTGTTTGTTTGTTGTTTTTTTTTTTTTTTTTGGGGGGGGGGGGGGGGGATTTTTAAAAAGAAAGAAGAAACGCAACATGTTTTGTGTTACTTTTATAAAAGACTAGCTGACCCGGCCCGGCTTCGCCCAGGCCCTGGAGGGGATCTATCTATCTATCAGTCAGTCTGTCTGCTTGTTTGTCTGTCTGGCTGGCTGACCCGGCCCGGCTTCACCCAGTCCCTGGTGGGGAGCATCTCATTTAATTCATATAAGTAGTCATATAAGCTCTCCCGTTCCCGACTATCTGTCTGTCTGTCTATCTGACCGGGCCCGGCTTCACCCAGTCCCTGGTGGGGAGCATCTAATTTAATTCATATACGTAGTCATATAAGCTCTCCCGTTCCCGACTGTCTGTATGTCTGTCTGTCTGTCTGTCCCGGCCCGGCTTCACCCAGTCCCTGGTGGGGAGCATCTAATTTAATTCATATAAGTAGTCATATAAGCTCTCCCGTTCCCGACTGTCTGTCTGTCTATCTGTCTGACCGGCGTGGTTTCGCCCAGCTTTTGGCGCACAGTAACTTAAAAGAATGTCCTTCCACACACCATTCAATGAAAACTGTAGAAAAAGATGGGTTAAAATGTTATGCATAATGCATTATTTTTATGCCAACTGTAAAAATACCTTAAAGATTATATCATTATTTAATATAACTCATATGCCTAAAAATAACTATAGACAAAGAGTGTAACAATAGTGCAGGAAAGTCCAACAATATGACTATAAAGTATTTAGAAATGTTATTAAAAGTTATGCCCCTTGAAATAACTTTTCTAGAGTGAAGTGCCCCTGCTATATAGACATTATATAATGAAAATGGAAAAGTAAATGTTATTAAATAAGTAGAAGATTTTACATTCAGAAATTATTATAGTCGGTTGCACAGGAATGAAAGGAAGACGTGTAGAAAATTTCATCTCAATCGGATGTACCGTTATCGAACGCATCCAAATCCACAAACCCACAAACAAACAAACATACAGTCTCTTTTATAGATATAGATATTCGCTAACTGGACATCAATCAACCTATTGACTGTGTCCATCTGGTCATTAACTTCTCGCGGTTACCTGAATTGTACTCACCTCATGATTTGTGAGGTTATGAAAGAGGTCAAGATCAAAACAACATTTTTGACAATAACTTGTGACAGGTTCATGATAATCCCGTGAAACTTACTGAACATAAATCTCTCTGACCATATTATTGAATGTCTATAAAAGATCCACGCTCCTCGAATAAATTCAGTTGAAAGGTCGATGCGCAAGTATGGCTCATCTCACTACAGAACAACGACCCATCATCATTGTTTGTTTACAGGCTGGACAGTCATAAAGTGTAGTAGCCAGAGAATGTAATGTGGTTAGAAGCACCATCAGTCGCCTTTGGAGGCGATTTCAAGAAACTGGCTCAGTGGTAGACCGGCCGCGCAGTGGAAGACCCAGAATCACAACTGCTGCCAAAGACTGCTTCATACGGCTGCGTCACCTTAGGAATCAATTTGCATCTGCGTCTTCCACAACCCAGTCATTACCAGGAGCTCGTCGAATTTCAGATCAAACGGTCAGGAACCGACTGCACGACGCTGGTCTTTGGGCTAGAAAACAGAGGTCTTGTTCTTACGGACCGACATTGCCAGAGCCTACTGCAGTGGGCGAATCAGCATCATCAATATTACAATGTTTGTACAAGTTTGCAATTGAAACTGCAATAATGTTCCTTTTTTTAACACTATAGTAGAACAGGTTTTACACAATTCTTCGCTGAAATGGTATGATTATGTCATGCGGAAGTAGTCACTGACACTGGGGGGACATGATAAGATGGAAATATAAGAACAATGTTGAGAAAATAAAAATGTGAAAAACAATTTTTGCTACTTATCTCAGAATCCCAGGCTGTGATACTAACATGAATTTGATATTCTTATATAGATAGACATGGGAGTCTGTGGGTCATGGGGACTGGGGTAGGGAATGGTAACTGTTCAGTGAAGATCCCAGGTAAGTGAGTGGAAGTGGTACATGAAGGTTAAATTCACGTTAGTATCACAGCCTCGGACTCTGAGATAAGTAGCAACAAATTGTTTTAAAATTTTCATTTCCTCTTGATTGTTCTCATTTTTTTCATCTTTTTATTTTTCTCATCCCGTTCTTATGCCTTAATGTAGTCACTTGAGGGTTTTCTCCGTGATTATATGGTGTGTTTTGTGTACGGACTCGTAATTGTTAGCTGATGAAGGCCAGTGGCCGCAAAGTCCTGTATTTTTCCTAATTCAGTTATGTAAAGCTGCATTACTTTGTGTTATTTTATATTGTTTACATTTCACAGCTTTACCGCAGTTCCACTAATTTTATTCATGCTTCCACAACACAAAGGACACCAAGATTGATGTCCTCCTAAAAATGTCCTCCAAAGTCCCACCGCCGTAGCTGACTTGCAGCAGTAGTCTCTGGCGATAGAGCGAGACTCTTTCCACGGCATAATAAGGGTGAGGGGAGAAAGCACTCAGCTCATGAATACAAAGGCAGTATCCGAGAGAGAGGGCTAAGTGGCTAGGGGGTTGCGAATGTAATATGTAATCCCGCATTTTGCGTTCGAAACAGCTGCGGGAGATTTGGAAACAGGCCGCCTTGCGTTGGTTTCCGTACAAAGTTATGAGTGCCGGTCGTTCAGAAAGCAATTGCAAACTACTGAAAGTAGACTTGCCAAGAAATCACAGTTATCCAACAACAACAACAACAACAACAACAACAACAACAACAACAACAACAACTACGCTAGGGTTGACTGCCACGCCCTGTGAAGGATATACAACTAACTTTTTGTTTATCCGAAAGAAAGAAGAGATGACTCCCCATTTGCGAATGCAGACATGCCGCTGGATAGGATTATAGTATAGAAGACAGCATGGCGACGTGGATATTCACAATGGTATGGCGATCCGTGGATACAACGGTGGGAAAATAGGCCAAAGGGAAAGAAGATCGCTTGTTTCTGGTCAAGTCCAACGATGCCATGCAAAGAAATCTGATCACGATGCATGACGTTTGTGTGTTCCAGATCATTGAATCTGTGGGTAGGCAAACAAAGCGGTTAATTGGGCGATTACAATCAGAGGTGGAAAGGTGATGAAGCTAGCATACAGACTATTAGAATGCAAAATAGGAGAAAGAAAGCGGGGTGTGATAAATCGGATTGCACGTGAGTCAAAAGAAGTTAAAGAGAACGAAACATTCTAGGAATGGGGGGAGCTTTTTACAGATCATTAGAAGCCTCATTATGGGCTTGCTCCATAACGGAGTGTACACTCCTAATACATAGTTATTCCATCAAACGAACTGGAGAGACTGGCATCACCGTAAACAGTGATAGGGACTATAGTCTGTCCGGAAATGAATGCCGATTATTTTGAAAACTGTCTGTTGCATCGTTATGAAATTTTTCCTGCCGTCTTATATTTACCCCCACCCAAGGAATATGTCTTTGATAGGTCCAAAAACAACTTAAATCATCGAAAGCGGCGACATTTCTTTGATGTTTTGGTGAAAAACTAGTGATTTCTCGCTAACAAACTTATTTTACAGTAATGAATATCCCGCCAATTCAGATGACGACACACGGCGTATCCGGATTCGTATGGGAGTGGGTGCAATAAAAGAAGTAGCTTAAAAGTCGACAGGGTCGACTGCATTGCACCGGATTTTTATCCCATATGGCTCAGTCTCTTTCCGCAGCGCGGAAAGCGTCGCACAAAGCACGAACTCCGTAGCTCCAGCGACGACCCTCGGGGGTCTCCGAAAAAAAGCACTTGTGAAACGAAGGACGCCGCCCGGAATCGAACATACAACCTTCGGAGCCCGAGTCAGACGGCTTGAGCACTTCACCACGGAGACTCTCGAGAAGGGTGCAATGTGTAATATTAGTAAAGACAGAGAATTTACAGAGGCATGGGGTAAATAATATGTAAATTGACAGGAAAGTAGAAGGAATATATTTCTTACCTTATTTTTCACTTCCTCCATGTTTCTTCAGCTGCTGGTTAATAATTGTACACAAGTATTCATGTTACTAGGATGCATTTAGCTTTTTATATTGAGTTCGTGAAAGCTTCCAATAGCTGTGCGTTAATGTACGTATGGAGTGACCAGAAATGGTACCGCAATTTAATCATCATGAGTTCATTTTTAAGGATCTGTTCAGCTGTCTGTGTAGTTTGTTCACACGTACACATGGGTGACAGACCCGCTTTGAGTCTTCGTGAAATATTGTCTACTCTGTTGTTTACTGTTCAGAGACGGAACATGATTACCTGTTTTGCACTGTGAAAATAGTTGTCAGTGTCTCTGTAGTGGGCTTTCTTCTTAACGACCAAGATGTTGGTCCTCTTTTCATTGAAGTTTATAGATTGATTCGTATGCACGTGTACTGTCCCCTAATTTGACAATGTGTTTGCTCTCACGTTTCTTGTTATGCCACAATATGTCAGTTTCCACCGCAATATTACTCTTCTGTTGGTATTCAATGCGTTTAGTGTGTGTGTGTGTGTGTGTGTGTGTGTGTGTGTGTGTGTGTGTGTGTGTGTGTGTGTGTGTGTTTTCAATACCAGTTGTTTGTCACCGCTGAGGGCTTGCGGAATTGAAAATTCATCACTGTGGAATACAAACTGTTGCCATTGACATTGTGCTGATGCTGTAATGTTTAGGGCCTGCAATTCGTCTGAATAGTTGGAGCAAAATATCCCAGTAAGCGTGCACGTGGATTAAGGTCTGCGATCTGCTCAGACCTTAATCTGTGTCGGACGATTCCAGTAGGTTGATGACTGCTCTCGGTTGCATAAAATTCAATCCATCCTTTCTCCAATAGTCCTCTTCCTCTTTCAACACATGGTCCTCACATTTTTCCAGTAACTTTTATCAATATTTAATAGCGCGGACTGGATTAGTATCTTGACGTCAGACAATTTGAATATAGTATTGTCAGCTGCCACCTGTCCTTTAATTTTAGCCCACACAAGTTCTATAGGGTTAAAATGAGAATGGTACGGCGGAAGTCTCAAGCACCCATGACGATGCTCTTCTATCAACTTGTCGATTTGATATTTCTTGCTTTTTGGCGTCTGTTTTACAAGGGACAACAATTCTAGCTAGAAATACGTTTCTGGAAATGGTATGTTTTCCATTCGGAGCCATATCTTTATTGCTCCCTTTGTGCTCGATGCTGTAGGTATTTTGTCTTCTTGGGCAACAACATTGATATCATGCATTGTCCATAATTGGACACGACGGTCTATCTAGGGATGGAAGCACAGTATTCTCGAGCCAATCTCTAAATACATTACCATTCATCTTATTATGATAATCCCTATTGTCTGTATGCTTTGATACGAACACGAGCCCAGCATTCTGTTGTAAGCCATTATGCGTATTACCAGCATGGGCCATGACCAAAAGCTGTCCTATACTACTGGGCACATATCGCTTTATCTGTCCATCCACTGATTGCCATTCCTTATCACTTGTGTGGTGCGCATTGATCCACATTTCATCCAAATACACTATGCCATAATTTTCTTTGCGCATTTCCCTTATTTCACGTAGGTATCTGCTTCTCATGGCTCCTAAATGCGGTTGCTCGCAAAGAATATTTCTACCTCCCTTGTACTTTCTAAAAGTGAAGATAATGTCCTTATAATTTTCCACAAAGTTGTTTTGGATAGCTCTATGTTATTGTTCTTTCTCAACCAAACCCTAAGTTTTCTTACAGTCACTGTTTCTTTGGCATCCAGCATTTTTATAATGCTGGATAATCCTGGATATAAAATCCAAATTTTTATAATTTTAGGAGTCTCCGTGGCGAAGTGGTCAAGCCTTTTGACTCGGGCTCCAAAGGTTGTGGGTTCGATTCCGGGCCGCATCCTTCGGTTCACGAGTTAAATTTTTCGGAGACTTCTGTGGGTCGTCGCTAGAGCTGCGGAGTTCGTGCTTTGTGCGATGCTTTCCGCGCTGCGGAAAGAGACCGAGCCATATGGGATAGAACCCGGTGCAATGAAGTCGACCCTGTCGACTTTTAAGCGACTTTTTAAAGCATTTTTATAATAGCTCGCCTTATGACATCTTTGTCAAAGCTGTCTACAATAACCTTTCTACCTACCGTTTGGTTATTGCGTGGTGGTTTAATTCCAGATTCTTGCACCCATCGACGAAATGACCTTTTACTCAAACCCAATGCATGCACTGTTCTTTTTTCGGAATTTGTAATAGTATAAAACAGTTTCCTGCGATCAGCTTCTATACAAAAATATGTGTACAACTTCATAGCGATGCTTTGAAGTGTATACACAATTTCGCATTCAGTCCCATTGAAAAATATTCACACATTTCAATGTTAGCGACAAGTGGAAAGATTTAAAAAAAAAAAAAAAATTTACAATCAAGTTTCATGAAATAACCCACACTTTGACGACACCTCTGAACAATCCCAGTTTAAACAGCGCGGGGTTCTTGGCATAAGGTCAATCCCGTAAAGCACGTAGAATATTCAACACTGAACGCTGATTGTCTGGCTACGGTGTAATACATTTAAAATTATGAACTTAATCTCTGACCCGTAAATTATATACCGCATATAAACAAACATTGAAATCTGCTGTACAATCTCCAGAACAAATTTTTTTTTTTGGGGGGGGGGGGGGGGGTGGACATGATGGTAAGGTTATATGCTAAATCTCATAGTTTTACCTCAGTTGGTTACTGAGATAGGGATTTTTATATGGAGGCAAACAAATTTGAATGCACTATAGGGATGGAAGCACAGTATTCTCGAGCCAATCTCTAAATACATTACCATTCATCTTATTATGATAATCCCTATTGTCTGTATGCTTTGATACGAACACGAGCCAAGCATTCTGTTGTAAGCCATTATGCGTATTACCAGCATGGGCCATGACCAAAAGCTGTCCTATACTACTGGGCACATATCGCTTTTTATCTTTCCATCCACTGATTGCCATTCCTTATCACTTGTGTTGTGCGCGTTGATCCACATTTCATCCAAATACACTATGCCATAATTTTCTTTGCGCATTTCCCTTATTTCACATAGGTATCTGCTTCTCATGGCTCCTAAATGCGGTTGCTCGCAAAGAATATTCCTACCTCCCTTGTACTTTCTAAAAGTGAAGATAATGTCCTTATAATTTTCCACACAGTTGTTTTGGATAACTCTATGTTATTGTTTTTTCTCACCAAACCCTAAGTTTTCTTACAGTCACTGTTTCTTTGGCATCCAACATTTTTATAATGCTGGATAATCCTGGATATAAAATCCAAAAATTTTATAATTTTAGGAGTCTCCGTGGCGAAGTGTCTGGATTTTTATATCGAGGCAAACAAATGTGAATGCACTATAATTATCTCATGACACAGGGAGTGAACAGCAGACCGTGTTTGCAAATCCTAATGCTATATACAGTCGTGCTGCAAGCACGAAGAGTTAATTAAATTCCTATCATTTACAGCTCGTTGCAGTCAGTCTCGGCACTTATTGGCGTTTTTGATTTACTAAACAAGATTCGTTCATTAGTTTATCATTGTTTTCTGAACGGCCGGCGCCTCATATCATCAAAATCAACGCAAAGCAGTCAGCTGATATCGAACCATCAACTCGGTATGTTGGGGAATTGTGAAACCTCCTTTCATTATCGCTTAAGCCACAGACGCTGACAAGCATGAATAAAACAGACATATTTCCCAAGGATCCTTCGAAAAGAGGGGAGTGAATGATGGATCCGTTCCCTTATATCTGTCAACTTCGGGGCTAAAATAGGTGTTTGATTCCACCCCATGAAGCCAGGTACCATCACCGGCGAACCGGTTATGATTTGTTTGGTATATTCTCACTACAGCTTTCTTTGGTCATGTGATGAGAAGAGACGTATTGGGGAACATCGTGACGACTGGAAAATTCCAGGGGAAGAGAGGCAGAGGCCGACCAAGAGAAATGATGCTAGATGGATTGTCAGCAGCAGAGTTGATTCAGAACACCTAAGACCGAGATCTGTGGAGAGATATGAACACCTACGCCAGCTGGCATGGCACTTGATGATAATGATGGTGATTCGCATCATCTTTGCCTTTCTCTAATGTAATGACAGACCCAGTTGCTGTGACCTCCCGTTAAGTGAGTTCAGCTTATCATGCGTCTGATTTCATGTGCGGAACAGGAAGGCACTGTCGCCCACTGAGTCCAGATCATCTAACGGTTCTGTCAGAATTAATTCATTGAATTCCATTTCCAGCTTAAGTTATTGCTGTCTTCACAATAGCTAAACTACTCACTGTTACTTTGCATTTTACTTCTCTGCACTGGCTGGAAAGACGTTGTCTTGTTCTTTTCTCTATCCCACCTTTTGCCCCGTACAAAGTGCACCAACGGCACCCAAATGTGTTTATATATGCACCAGACACGATGTGAATAGTCTTTTGTGGCTGGGTTCTTAATTTTGAAATGTATTAAAGAAAGGGGAGTATCGGGCTGCTCTTGTTTTTCGATTTTCTACTACCGAGGAGCTTTTAACTGATTAAGTGCCATAGGCTGATAAATTGTCTTATTTGAACTTCCCGTAACTGCCATGCGCTTATAAATCAACCTATAGTTAAAATACCAATACAGTAGCTTTTCCTCTGCAACCCCCTTTCTTCTTCTTCTTTCGTTCACCTGAAATGTGTATATAATTACAATGTTGTCTCTTGTATGAATTTAACTGTCTTTTTTAGTTTACTCAGTGGTCCATACAGTGTATCTTCCACTGTCGTTTCTCTAGGCCAGCAGGTTTGCCTAGATATGTTGTATATATATATATATATATATATATATATATATATATATATATATATATATATATATATATATATATATATATATATATATATATATATATGAGGCAGTCTTCTAGAAATATGCTATCTGCTGTCTGAGGCACCAATCCACATGTGCACATGGCTAATTCAACAATCTTGAATTATGTATACCTGTGGTTGCGTAATTTATTGTGTCCTATTCTGAGACGCAGAATAATTACTTGTTCTGGTCTCTTCATAACGCGGCAGTCGTCTTTGGCAGGTTTTGGTGGCTTTCTGACTGATTTGATCATTCTTTTCTTTTTGTGGTATGTAACGGGCGCATCAGGTTGCCTTTTTGCTCTTTCCTTAGCTAATCGATCAGCTCTGTCGTTTCCGGGTACTCCACAGTGACATGGAAAACACTGTATGGTGACCTTACGCTTGCTGCAAAGTTCAGAATGCAGAGCTCGTAGTACTGGCCATTTTCTAGACAGAAGCGCCTCAAGTACTGATTTTGCAGCTGTCAATAGCACCACAGGTAGTGTACCATATCTGGTATTTGGTATTTCTCTGTTACTATCCTGATTGCTTGGATTTCAACATCATAGTTATGGTAGTACTCTCCTGTCGGTACTCTGGCCGTGTCCCTAGTATTATCTGGGTATTCTATGTATACTTCTGCTCCTCCATTTCGAACAGCATTTTATGCTGACCCATATGTGTAGACTTGAATTCTGAGGTCCTGTGGGTATTCTTCATTAAGGAAGCTGAGAGCGGCTGTTCTGCGGTGTACCCTGCTATGTTTTTCCTTGTCAAATATCCCTCTCACTTTTGTCTGGTTTTGTAGTGATAGTCTATCTTCCTCTTTCTATGGAGTGCGTTCTGGAATAATTTTTAAGGGGATACCAACTGTTAGCAGATCAGTGGTTTCTCTGCATAGTCGTTTGGCCTTGTGGATGAAAAAACAAGTTGCTTCTTTTCAACCGCCCCTTAGCCACGTTTTCAAATATGTTCTTCATAGTGTGGCCTGGGATGCTGGGGAACTTTTCTGCTTGTATTAGCGTTTTCGTGTCTCTGCGCTCCCTCAGTGCTTTTGTCCTTCCCATGTTCTCCACATCCACTATAGGGCAACCCCCTTTAATTTCATATATAATGAAATACGTCTGCCATCATATTAACAACATTTAAGTTCATGGTTGTGACGCACTCCTACTTCCCATTTTCTGTCATCTATTTTTGTTTTATCCAAACCTACTTTTTTGTTTGGCACCGAATCTGTTAACATGGACGGCGTGTACACAGACACACGTAGATTCTTTATCCCACACACTGTCTCAAAATCAAGAAAGAAAAAGACAGGGTGGGGTTGCTGCATATCATCCTCGGGTTCCTTATTTTGTCACATTCCACACCATGATTCATAGTGGCGAGCAGAGTCTCAAAATATTGGTTGTTTGGACTAAAAGGAAATTAACATTTGCAACATATTGTCTAATATTAACGAGGTCCATTTCATCACGGGCCAACTTGCCATCGGCAAGCTGACACCGGGCCTGTCCGCCACTGGTGATTCAAATTGTGTAAACATGAGACCGACGTTAGAAATCTATGCTATTTCTCCCCCATCAATCATAAGCTGTGTTTAATTATCATAACCGGCTCTGTGGCGAACGAATCACGAACACAATTAGGAATCCCGCATGCCGCCTTCTGAACACAGCTGCGGGCGATTTGGAAGCAGAGCGCATGGCGTTGTTTTTCATACAGTGGTATGACTGCTGGTCGTGCAGAAAGCAATGGCGAACTACTGAACAAAAACTTGCCAAGAACGCACAAACAGCCCACAAATCCTGGGGTTGAATGCGACGTAATGTAAAGGATGTACAGCTAACTTAATTTCTTTTAAATTATCATTATTTGTTTCAAGCTAAAAATGATTACTAAAGTAAGTAACAAGTAAAAGATTCTATTTACACCCCTTGCGTGTCGGCCACATGAAGCTAGCCTTACATGGTAATAGTAATAGACCAATCGGCACTCGAGGGGTAATATGGCCAATACCACGCCTGTCATCTTTACTTCCCAAGATATTTCCTGGTACTTATTTTAGGCTGGGTCAACCTGGGAGCCCAAGTAAACTTACATTTAAAAAATAAAATCTCTGTCTCGATGCGGATTCGAACACAATTTTTTTTTTTTTTTGTTCATCAAGAATGATGATGACTATTCATTTCATCCATTGGGGTTGAAAGTATGGAGCCGTGAGTTCTAAGATGGCTGATAAGGCCTATTTTGGCTCGAAATGTTCTTTGACAATGTGGGCAAAGAATGCTTGACGTTCTACGAGGAGGGTCTCCTGCAGTGGTTTTTCTGTCCAGCCTTTTCTTCACAGCTCTTGCATTCCTGGTTGCTTCACCCTTATGTAATGGTGTACGCCACGAATTACGGTCTTTAGCAGCAGTCTCCCAGGTGTTATGATGAATTCCATCCATCAAGTGCCATGCCGGTAAGCGTGGGCGGTCATGTTCTGCCATCTCACTCGATCACCAGAGTCGTGGATCAGCTCCGTGTTTCTGTCTCGACCATGCCACAAGGCCAAGCCATCCAGGTACTTGCTTCTAGGTCTTCCCCTTGGTCTGTTCCCCTCGATCTTACCAGTCGTCACCAAGTTCTCCAATCCATTTCTTCTCATAACATGCCCAAAAAATTTTGACTGTCTACGTCTAATTTCTCTAATCAATTTACGATCTTCATTTGTTTCTTGAAGAACTTGTTCATTGGTCTTTCTGGCTGTCCATGGTATTCTTTGCATTTTCCTCAGAAACCACATCTCTACAGCCATCAGATGTTTTTCAGCCTGACTGCTCATTGTCCACGCTTCACATCCATATAAAAGTACAGGTTCTATGTAGCATCTCAACACTCTTTTTCTCGTTTCAATTGACATCTTTTTATTGGTCAGTATGTTTTTCATCTTGCTAAAGGCTACTTTTGCCATGGCGATTCTTGTTATAATCTCTTCAAGGCATCTTCCATCAGATGTTATTACTGTTCCGAGATAATTGTACCTATTCACTTGTTGAAGAATATTCCCATTTACTTGTATATTACATTGTGGTATTTCGTTCTTCCTAGTGACGACCATAATCTGTGTCTTTTTACAATTTAATTCTAACCCTAGTTGTTCACTGTGTGTAACAATCGCATCTACTAAATTTTGCAGGTCCTGTTCATTGTCTGCAATCAAGACTGTATCATCTGCATATCTAATGTTATTGATGCATCGTCCCCCAATGTTGATTCCTTCCATATCTTCAATATTTCTGAAAATACGTTCACTGTACAGGGAAAACAGATCTGGAGACATTACACATCCCTGTCTCACACCTCTCTTAATAGGTTGATATTGGCTTACTTCATTATCAACTCTTATGGCAGCTTGTTGTTTCCAATATATGTTTTTTACAAGTCTAAGATCTTTTCCATCAATTTGTAGATCTTCAAGCATCCTTATCATGTTGACATGTCTCACTTTATCAAAAGCCTTTGTGTAGTCAATAAAGCAAAGGTGTAGATCTTTGTTTACTTCTATAGAACGTTCAATTATGGTTCTTAGTATATACACAGCATTTACTGTACCCTTGCCTTCTACAAACCCACATTGTTCTTCTCCTATTTCAGGTTGTATTTTCCTCCTAACTCTTTGCATGATAATTCTTAGCAAAATCTTCGTGATGTGACTCATTATACTAATTGTTCGATGTTGATCACATTTCAAGGCTCCTGATTTCTTTGGGATTGCAATAAATACAGAATTATATAACTCCTGAGGTATATTTCCAGTATCATATATTGTATTAAGCAGACTGGTATCTTTATCTACTCCATATTCTTCTAAAGCATTAATCATTTCTGTTGTGATGCTGTCTGAACCGGGGGTCTTGCCAGATTTCATATGGTTAAGAGCATTCTGAACCTCCATCTTCAAAATTGCTGGTCCTTCATTATTATTTTGAACATTATACTGTTCGTCTCTGTTATCGTCATACAGGTTTTTCACGTGCTTGCTTGCTTGTGTTCGTTGGCTTGAGCTCCAACGTGAAGTCCTGTATGTCGGATGAAGGCATCCTGTTGTCCAACATCAGTGTGATGTCATACAGGACCTGAGGTTTGCGTGAGTATCCGTTGTCCCTGTCTGGCTTATTGGTGTGCAGACTGGTGGTTCCTCGCCGTACAGGCAGACACTCTCCGACTTCGGAGGAATCGGCGATCCTACTGACTTTAGCCAGGACCCCGAAGGGACCTGTTGCCCAGGACGCTCGACGAGGACGCATCAATAGGTCTTGGCCAGTATATAACTCGCCCCTGGTGCCTTGGAAACACCTCTGCGCCCCGGTTTTTCACGTAATCTGACCATGATGAATTACAAAAGCTTTAAGTTAGATTTTCAGAGTGTCTTTAAAGAGATATATGAAGTTAGATGAAGAATGACTTGCGCGATGAATTGGATTAAGTGAGGATGAGTTGCGCAATTCGTCGACCTCACTCTCTCTCCTGAGTCCATGTGAGTCCAGTGGAACACATAACAACAAGGGGCAGGCAGAAAAACGTTTAAAATATTTTAGCGACTTTAAAGGCGAGCGGGCTTACTTCATTGCATCGGGGTTTATCCCCCATGGCTAGGCCCCTCTGTATACAGTGGCCTGCCGAAAACGTGGCAAAGAGCACGAATTCCATAGCTCCTGCGACGATCACCAGGAGTCTCAGAGAAAATCGTACTCGTGAACCGGATGACGGAGCCTGCTAGTCATTGCGCAACCGCAGTTCCCTGACAGGTATAATGTGAAATAAATTCATATTAGGTAAATTGGTTATTTTCACAGAAAGCCGTCGTGTATGACCTAGGTGTAGTGAAGGAAATTTAACAACCCAAGTACTACCGAATGAGAAGTCAGCCGCAGGCGAATTTGAAGCAGAACCGTTTTGTGCTGATCATGGTGTTAGCGGAGGCCGGTTAGAAAGTAATGGCAAACTACTGAACGTAAAATTGTCTAGAAAATCACAAACAATCAAATATGTTGGGGTTAACTGTGACGTCCTGTATATGCACGGACATGCAATTAACTTCTCGCAGAAATACGCAGTTCGTTTAATATTGTCAACCTGTGATTTCATGTTTTATACTTGCCAAAAATAATTTTACTTCTTTTTTGTCAGAAGAGTTACACAGTTAATATGGCGGCGTTTGTCCGGTCGCTAGCTCTGCAAGGTCAGAGATTACGGTTGCTTTCTCGAGCAACCTCTTTTAGACCTCTGGTGGTACCTCTTCTGCCTCATAGAGTGTCAATTTCCACGTCTAAGAAGAATAAGGATGTTGGAGCAGTGGTTGAACCTATGGAAAAATCTGCAGAATTAAAACGATTGACGGAGCATTTTGGCGACACTGACAAAAATAAAGAAGAGGTAGGTAAATTTAAAAATTAGTAAGGTACACATGATTATAAATGATTACATTAATTAGTAATTACCATCAGTCACAGGCAGCTTATTAATATTAATACATGATCATCCAAAAGAGAGATATGATATTTTAGTTTTCCGCAGTCATCAACATCGAAGTACTTTTCTCTCTTTTTCAGAATAAAAAAACATTAAAATGGCATTAATATGGTAATATATTATAATATAAAATATGGGACTTTTGCCTTAATTCACTCCAAACAAACGGAATGACGTCACATCCAAGGGTTCCCTGTTTTGCTCAATAGCTCCAGGGGTTCCCTGTTTTGCACAATAGCTCCAGGGGTTCCCTGTGTTGCGCCGTAGCTCCAGGGGTTCCCTGTGTTGCGCCGTAGCTCGGTGCGCAATTTTATCAGTGCACAATGTTCAATGAAGTGCGCTATTCTTGTGGTGGTAATTACTCCAGTCAACAGTTGCTCTCGGCGACATCCCCAACTGTAACTGGCAAAATGAAATGCTTGTCAACTCTTGAGACCAGCAGTATACAAAAAGAATGATGTGTCTGTACGGGAGACGCGAGCCTTGCAGCCATGTGCCTTGTCTCAGCGGGAGGATATCCTGCCGCCATGGTGAATGTCTGCATCTCCATCTGTCCTGATGCTCAGTCAGCAATAGCACCATGACATGATTATGAGAACAGCGTCTTGCAGAATGTAAGATGCCATGATGCTGCAGAAAAGCCACGCTACTCTGCTTGTCGTGGACAGCTGCTGCCAGTTCCAGAAAACTCGTGATGAGACAGGCACAGACACACACACACACTCACATAGAAACAGTTGCCAAAGCCAAAGAAACACTGTGGGGCAATTGAAACACACTGACACGCACTGTACCCGAACACAGGAGATCACCGTCAGTGCTAAATATAGCTGGTGACCCTAAATATAGCTGGTGACATTTGTTTGGGGTGAATTAAGGCAAAAGTACCTAAAATATAGTGTCCATAAAGTCTGGACTAATAGGATAATTGGATATTTTAAATTTAATTCAAAGGAAATACACAATTCAAAATTATTAACAGATTTCCCTAATTGGATTGGATTGGAAGACGTGGTCATGTGGAGTGGTCTCCTCCTTCACCAGAGATCTTAGTCCTGATTTCTTTTTCTGGGGCATGCTAAAGGAAGTGTACTCAACAAACATCACAGATCCAATAAACTTGACTCTACGAATGAGTGAATGTACCAAAATTGAAGGCAATGTGGATTTATAGCATCGAGTTCACAAAAATTTTGTGAAACGCAACAACATTTGCATTGCAAATGATGGAAATCATACTGAAGATGTCTGGGAAGGTTAACCCGGTCAACAAATGCCCACAAAAGTCAGATGTGTCGGCCTAACAGCGCAAGAACGCAGCTCTGCTGTAAACAGGCACAATGCAGTCACGTCCGGGAAAAAAACATCCGGATGGATGCAGAAGAAGAAGATGCTGAAGATGTTATTTGAATAAAAAGTTGTAGTTTTACCCATGTGACAAGACTATGCATCTCTCTCTCTCTCTCTCTCTCTCTCTCTCTCTATATATATATATATATATATATATATATATATATATATATATATATATATATATATATATATATATATATATAGATGGATAGGACATGTTAGGAGGATGGATGATGGTAGAATACCAAAGGACATCTTTTTTGGTGAATTACAGACGGGTAGGAGATCTCAGGGTCGACCTCTACTACGATACAAAGATGTGTGTAAGCGGGACATGATTGATACAGGCATAGATAATGCACATTGGGAGCAAGTCGCCGCTGAACGTGTTGCATGGAGGGCAAACATTAGAAGTGGAATAAAGACAAAAGAGAAAATGATTGCAGATAAAGCACACACAGAGCGTGAGAGATGTAAGATGGTGCACAATGGTGGAAATGACCATGTTTTCACATGCATCTACTGTGGGCAAACATTTGCAGCAAGAATTGGCCTTACCAGCCACACTCGCCACCACCATGGTTCGTAGTTATTAAGCCTTTTTGAAGCACAATGTACCAAACTATCGTCTGTCAAGACGGAAAGGTGCCAATGATGATATATATATATATATATATATATATATATATATATATATATATATATATATATATATATATATATATATATATATATATATATATGGTGCATAGATATCCACTTTCTAGTCACATGCCACTTACACCAAGATCTTCAACAGTTTTGGTTTCTTTCCTGAATCCCTCCTCCCCTAAGTGATTGCTTTCCCAGGCTTGTGGGCTCTGCCTGCCCACATTTTCTGCCGTGCTTTGTTGCTCTAACCTCTATTCTTACTAGAACTTCCTCACAGCAGTGGCGGTTTGGCATTCAGTTGTGTCCTTCAAGTATCTGGATTTTCTTTCATTCCAAGGTTTTTGTGCTCCATCAGCCCATATTATTTCCTCCCTTTTTTTATCCTGTCAAGCGCAGACTCTTTTCCAGGGAGCACACATGTAAATTCCAATGGTAGTGGTGCTGTCGCGATAAAGGAATTACCACAGAATATGGAACAAAATTTACTAAGCGTCTGTTTCAGCACGGGTCACAAACTAGATGGTCCACTTGAAGTCTTCACCAGCTCACCAGAGTTTGTCTGACAGTGTCCTTCCAGCTGGCCAAAGCGAAGGCTGGCTTGTAGGAAATGCTTAGGGGTTTGCCTGATTGCTTCAGATCCATAAGACTTAGAGGTAGAGTCGGTGAAACCCATTCGGTAGAGGTGTGCTTTGAGTCCACAATGTTCTGTTCTGAGTCTGAAGATTTTGATCTGAGCATTTCAGGCAAGCTCTTTTATGCTATTGTGTTCTGTTTTTTAGTCATTCTCTCTCTCTCTCTCTCTCTCTCTCTCTCTCTCTCTCTCTCTCTCTCTCTCTCTCTCTCTCTCTCTCTCTCTCTCTCTCTCTCTCCCCCCCCCCCTTCCCCCTCCCTTTTTTTCAAATTATTCTTATTGATTGTTCTAGTAGTGCTCTTGCCTCCCCATAGCTCTGGAATGGACAGGGCTACTCAGTTTCCTCCAGCCTTGGCCAGCTTTTTTGCCTTTTCATTTCCAGCAATAACACATTGGGCTGGTATCCACTGCAGGACTAGTTCTCTTCTTGTAGATAGCATTCCGATGCTGTCATTTAATTTGTGAATGATATTGTCTTGTTTGGGGTATGAAATGGCTTGGAGGACTGTCTTTGTCTGTAAAGACTTCAGTTTTGTGTGTGTTAATTCTGCTGAACTATTTACGGTGGATAGAGCTGATAGATTTGTCATCCAACAGTACTACATTGAGACCTCTACATCAGTTTAACTGGTGATATTTTAGAATGGAAGATGCTCTGATGAAATTAGAAAATAAATGCCATGGCAGAATTAGTCTTTTTTCAGAATGAAAAATCTGCTTGCCAATAAAAGTTGGAAACTGCAGCGAGAAATAGCGTTGAAGTTCTTTATGTTTACACTGTAGTGTGCATGTGAGACATGGACAGTTGGCATTAAGCTGATAAACATAATGGCTGTGGAAATGTTTCTGAGGAATCTTAATAGAATACCATTGGCAGACAGAGAAACAAATCAATAAACAGATAACTGTAAATTGGTTCAACAATTGGATGTAGACTGTCCAGTTTTTTTTTGCCAGGTTATGAGGAGAACTAATGTTGAAAGCTTAGGACAATTAGCAAACTTTACAAAAGAGAAAGAGGTAAATTTATCAGGACAAGAACATAGACCTCATCTGAAACGCTGGTGATTGCTTGAGATGACAAAATTAATTTGCTGACATGGCTGGGTTGACTGATGAATCTGTAACATAGACAGGTGAGACCAAAAAAAAACATGAATAATGTAGCTTAATTTTCCCTTCATGTGTTATATGATCAAAGTGTTCAGGTTAGAAATAGAATTTGTTGGATAAACTTGTTTTTACCTTTTTGACATTCAGCAGCTAATTACAGATCATATAGTGGTTCCTAAACTTGTTTGTGTCATGGGTCTGTTATTATGGCCAAGTACACTGTCACCTCTATAAAGCCAAAGTTACTTGTTATCCATTGCCATATTTGCAATAGAAAGAGAATTTCTGATAACAAGGACCAAAGTAACAAGATTAGATGACTTTAACACTGGTCTTCAAACCGATCAATCAGATAATGATGATTATACAAACAGCGGACTCAGTATGTCGTATTTACAACATGAGTAACAAATATTTTGGTTTATACGTATGTATACCTTGGACTGTCAGAGTAACCAACAATGGCCTGGAAGAGATAAAAAGTAGAACATTATATACAACTCTTCTACATGTATGACCACCAAACAATATATGCAAGTTTATGTACACAAACCTTTGATCATGTGATGAGAAGAGAGGCAAACAAAGAGAATTGACGATGGATGGACAGAGGGTGAATTGGAGTCCATCCAGAACACTAAGGACAGAGATGTGGGAGAGACATGAATGTCCACATCAGTTGGCAAGATAATGATTTTAAGTATGTTTTTGTGTTGGCAGTACATATGGGGGGGGGGGGGGGTTAGGAGATGTATTGTTAATATGTAGCCCTTATCTTTCTTCTTAGAACTGGATGTCGTATGGATATGAACCAGGAGACCGTGACTCAGATTGGTTTCACCATCATTTTGTAATGTTTATGGTAATTACCATTGCCTTCTGTGGATGCTGTCTTGTGGGTGCATACATGCCAGATTACATGTAAGTTTGTGGTGATACATACATTTTAAGATGACTAACAATGAACATACCATTGTCAGTATTGCATTCTGAGAAGTTATAACATATATTTTTTAACAGTTAGTTGCATGCCCTTTACAGGACAAAAATTGAGCTGGACTCCCAGATCGACCCCTCAGAAGTGGGTGCCAGGAATTTCCTGCTAAGTAAAGATGACCGGCAGGATATTAACATATCCCCCATCAACCCCATCATTTATTGGTTGTTTGCGATTTTCTAGGCAGTTTTGCTTTCAGCAGTTTGCTATTGCTTTCTGAACGTCTGCCAATCATACCATTGTGAAAATCAACACAAAACAGTCTGCTCTCATATGATCCAGGCTGACTTTGAAAGCGTTATGTGAGGATTGTGAAACTGCATGTGCTAGCTCTAAGCCACAGATGCTGACATGACATATGTAGAATAAGAAAAGACCAGAGTTGCACTAAAAATATACTCATGCAGATAGTATGCTTGTTCTTCACGGCAGTCCGGCCATGCACTCTCTCTCTGTGCAAGTGACCAAAGAAAAATGGAAGCCCCAATGTATGCATTTAGATGATATCAGGGGGTCATAAATAATAAGTAAATCATTGATCACCCAATAGTATGACTAGAATTTACAGCAAAATAAACCAGACATAAGGAGAATAGTTAGCAGCAAAATTAAGTGAACAAGCTGTGATTTGCAGAGATATTTCTTATTAATATCTTATTATTGAAAATACAAGTGCCAGTGTATGTATCTAGATAATATCAGAGAGTGATAAGTACAAGTGCCAATGTATGTATCTAGATAATATCAGAGAGTCATAAATACAAGTGCCAATGTATGTATCTAGATAATATCAAAGAGTCATAAATACAAGTGCCAATGTATGTATCTAGATAATATCAGAGAGTCATACATACAAGGGCCAGTGTATGTATCTAGATAATATCAAAGAGTCATAAATACAAGTGCCAATGTATGTATCTAGATAATATCAGAGAGTCATAAATACAAGTGCCAATGTATGTATCTAGATAATATCAAAGAGTCATAAATACAAGTGCCAATGTATGTATCTAGATAATATCAGAGAGTCATACATACAAGGGCTAGTGTATGTATCTAGATAATATCAAAGAGTCATAAATACAAGTGCCAATGTATGTATCTAGATAATATCAGAGAGTCATAAATACAAGGGTCAGTGTATGTATCTAGATAATATCAGAGAGTCATAAATACAAGGGCCAATGTATGTATCTAGATAATATCAGAGAGTCATACATACAAGGGCCAGTGTATGTATCTAGATAATATCAAAGAGTCATAAATACAAGTGCCAATGTATGTATCTAGATAATATCAGAGAGTCATAAATACAAGGGTCAGTGTATGTATCTAGATAATATCAGAGAGTCATAAATACAAGGGTCAGTGTATGTATCTAGATAATATCAGAGAGTCATAAATACAAGGGCCAATGTATGTATCTAGATAATATCAGAGAGTCATACATACAAGGGTCAGTGTATGTATCTAGATAATATCACAGAGTCATAAATACAAGTGCCAATGTATGTATCTAGATAATATCAGAGAGTCATAAATACAAGGGCCAATGTATGTATCTAGATAATATCAGAGAGTCATACATACAAGGGTCAGTGTATGTATCTAGATAATATCAGAGAGTCATACATACAAGGGTCAGTGTATGTATCTAGATAATATCAAAGAGTCATAAATACAAGTGCCAATGTATGTATCTAGATAATATCAGAGAGTCATACATACAAGGGTCAGTGTATGTATCTAGATAAGAGCTGCAGTAATGCAGTGCCTAGCACACTTCTCTGGTAGTCGTGTTCTAATTCTGTTGGGGGCAGGGATTCTTTTTAAAATTGAGCTGGACTCCCAGGTCAACACACTCTGAAGTGGGTGCCAGGACTTTCCTGCTAAGTAAAGATGACCTGCATGATTTTAACCATATCCCCATCAAATGTTGATTGGCTAATGCAAATATGGGGTTAGTACCGTGTACACTATACATCTCATAACTTTAAAAGGGGTCCCTTCATAATTTATTTACAGAAGTATGTTCTGGAAACTGACTTCAGATTGTGGGTTGATAAAAGACTGGGATGATTTAAACACCTTTATGATAAGGGTCACATTGGCATAAAGATGGGACTTTAGCCCCTAACCTGTGTAGGTCTGGTACGAATCAGGCTCTAGATTCTTTATAAAATAAGTAGCCCAAAGATGTTATAGACCCCTTATCCTGGAGCAGTTACTGGATGTTCTGTCTTACGGGATAAGGGTGAAAAACTAGGAGACATGTGCATATTGCTCATGTTAATCGTTTCTCAGAACTTCAGCATGAAAAGAGTAGGCTGTTTCTGCTCTAGCTAAATTTTCAAAATCTTTGCACTCAAAAATAGAATATATATAGTATCTCTTTTATTGTATATGCATATATACAGGTGCTAAGAAGTTTGTGTGGTGTATTGAGATTCTCCTTTCTAGATATCTGGAAGATGGAGGAGCATTTATAGAGAAGTGCAGTAAAGATGACCCTTATGGTTTTTAGTCAAGGATAATTTTCATTGTCATGGATGTCTCCTCCCATAGACCATACTACAAGGAGAATCTAAACACAGTGCTGGACTCCATAGCACTATTGAGGATTTACATGTGTGCGCACCAGAATGCTAAAGTATTCATTTGTGGGTTAATTTTCTAGTTCTAAGATATAGCCTGTCTTTTCCGCCTGCTCTTTGAGATTTCCATCCTCTCTGGGATTTGTACAGACAGATGTGGTTTTATAGAAGAATGCTGAAAATTAATTTTTTTTTTTTTTTTTGCAAATCCTTTACAGGGCATCGCTGTCAACAACAGCATCTTTCAGCTGATTGTTGATTTCTTGGTAAGATTTCGCTCAGTAGTTTGCCATTGCTTTCTGAGCGACCGGCTCACATACCCCGTAAGTTACCGACGCGGAGAGAACTGCTACCGATTCTCACGCAACGTCACATTACTCACAAGAGTATACGGGATTACGGAGAAAGTCGTGTAACCCCTAGACTAGGGAGACTGGCTGAAAATTAATAGGACAGCAAAAATGAGCAATCTGGACGTTTTGAGGGAAGCTGAGTCGCAAAGACAACTTGTAACAAACAGGAAGAAGCACTCATGGTTTTTTGGCCACTTTATGAGAAGGTAAAAACTGGAACATGTTGTGACAACCGGATTGATTTGCAGAAAAAGAGATAGTAAGAAGATAGCTTGAGAAGATTCTTGACAGTCTTGTGATGTGGCATGGAAGGGTGTTGATCCATGCCATTGGAGATCACAATTTGTGGAGAGACATGATTGCCCACACCAGCTGGCAAGGCACTGGGTGATGAATGTGTAGGCAGGACCTCTGAGTTTTTGCCCTTGTCAGAGAAAGCTGGACGTTTGATTACCTATCCCAGGATCAGGGTGCAGTAGACAATCCTTTTCTTATTTAATAAAAATCCACACAGTCAGTGTCATGAATCAAGCCCTGTCTGCTCGAGTCAGAAGTAAATGTTTTGATATCTGAGCTACTTCGCCACCTAGGTTATCCTTTTTAAAAAGCAAACCAATCTTTTTAGTAATTATTATCAAAACCCAACCACTGGTTGTGTTGATTCTTATATACTATCAATTATCCTGGTGTGCATATAGGACACACAAGTTATATGCATGAGGCATATCGTGGCGCTACCAACAGTGGCGGATAGGCAGAAGGTCCTTCAAGCCACACGGTACCTGAGAGTTGCTGCAGATAGGGATCACCCCCTGCATGAAGCCATGGATATGGTCAATGGTCATAGACTAAGACGAGGCAGGTCCTGGATAGCACAGGCAGAAATATCTATGCGTCAGATGTGTAATCTAGAGACCATCAATCGTGAAAAAGAGTGGGTTGAAGTACCAGAAGACATGATGGACTGGCACAGTGTAATAGTGACACTCAGGTCGTGACTGCAGAGAATGGGCAGCAAGCCACATAGAGTTTGAGGTATAACAACTGATCCAGAGTAACACACATCAAGGTGACATAATGATCTATACTGATGGGTCAGTGGTGAGAAACAGATGTAGTGGTTGAGGTTTCATTGCGAAGGCTAACGGACAATTCTTAAAATAAGGAGAGTCTGGCACATGAGGCTACGACCTCCAGCATGAGAATGGAGGTGGAGCAGTCACAGCGGCATTCCTTTGGTTAGAGGAGACCACTAAAACACACATTGTCTTCATCACAGACTCAAGGAGTATGCTTAGTAAGATGGAAAAAGGAATGTTTCATGTGGAATGGCTCACCTCGCTTCAGAGGTCACAGATTGTGAGAATTGTATGATGATGTTTTTCCTTGGCCATGCTGGGGTGCGGCGGAATGAACAGGCTGATAAACTGGCAAGGAATGCACCTCTTGGTGGTAGATTACTTATGGACAGGTGGGAGGGGGGGGGGGGAGGCGTGTGCACCTGTGGGACCAGGTGGAGAAAGTGGGGGTACAGATTGAGAACCCGTATGTGGAAAGGATGAGATTGCTGGGGATTGGCAGGGGTTCTGATAGAATCTCAAAACTGAGGGAAGACCAGGAGAACTTTCAGTCAGATAGCTGGTGAGAACAATTAGTAGTGTGACTCTCTGCTGGCTGTTGAATAAGCAGACGGAGCACGTATGGGAATGTCCTGAGTGCAATGATGTTAGTTCTTAGCTCGACTCAACTATCAATTGCATCTAGCCATGAGAATTATAAATGCAATCCTTTACAGAACCAAACCAACCTTTTTGTTGATCCTTATTTACTATCTAATACTTCTAGTCACAAGAATTACAAATGTAATCATTGACAAAACTAAACCTCTGTTTATATTGATCCTTATTTACTGTCTGTCTCGTTGAATCACAAGAATTACAAATATAATCCTTTACAAAACCAAACCTGTTTATATTCATCCTTATTTATTATCTGTTACTTTTAATCACAAGAATTACAAATAAAATCCTTTCAAAACCCAACCACTGTTCCTGTTGATCCTTACTTACAGTCTATTGCTTCTATTTGCAAGAGCTCCAAATGTAAGTGGTCATGGTTGTAGATTCACAGTCATCACTTGTTTCATTTAATTGCTTGCTTTATTTAATTGCCCCATTTCTCTGAGGGCATTCAATATATCTGCCCGGCCCATTACTGGACCACTGTCCACAGTAGCTGCATGCTCTCAAGCTTATCAGCTTGTTCATTACCTCTTAGACCCTCATGTCCTGGCACAAAAATGAACCTCACTGTCAGCCTTGACCTCCTCAAACACTACATCCACTGTCGTTAAGCCCAGCCCATCTCAATCTTGTGGAATCTACTCATTGAGTTACTTAGAAAACATGCCCGAGTGAATGTCTGTACTGCATTGTTTCCATTTCAATCCAGATGTCTTGTAATCTGGATATTGGATCATTTTCAGGACATTCTAAAAGAAGTAGCGAAGACGGGAGCTCTGATCACAACCACTGTATGCGGTGACCTAGTATATACAAAAGTGAAGATCTAACACCTTACATCCATGTGGCAGTACTAGCTTATAGGCCCGAGGGATTACCTTGGGGATAGAGGCAATGTGTTCACATTTGCATTGAGGCAGATGTGTAAAATGTACCAGATCTCCCAGGCCAACCCAGTCTAAAATAGGTACCAGGCAGTGTCTTTGGATGTGAAGACAACCAGTGTGGGTAGTGGCCACATCATCCCTGGAGTGCTGGTTTCACTCATTCATTCACTAGCATGACCGGGACGTAGAGGTGTTTCCAAGGCACCAGGGCCGGGTTATATACTGGCCAAGACCTATTGACGCGTCCTCGTCGAGCGTTCTGGGCAACAGGTCCCTTCGGGGTCCTGGCTAAGGTCAGTAGGATCGCCGATTCCTCCGAAGTCGGAGAGTGTCTGCCTGTACGGCGAGGAACCACCAGTCTGCACACCAATAAGCCAGACATGGGACAACAGATACTCACGCAAACCTCAGGTCCTGTACGACATCACACTGATGGTGGACAACAGGATGCCTTCATCCGACATACAGGACTTCGCGTTGGAGCTCAAGCCAACGAACGCAAGCAAGCAAACTAGCATGACCTTTGCAGAACCTCGCTCCTATAACAACCTTCTGGAAAACCTCTCGATAATAAGCAAGATGTCCCACGTCCGATACACCCATCTGGAGATCATCCTCCACACCCTGCACTCATCTTCTCTTTGGCCTTCCTCTTCCTCTCTTCCCAGGCATATACCCCTCCATTATTGTTCTCTCCAAACTTTTGTGATGTTTCATGTGACCAAAATATTTAAGTTTTCTATGTTTTATCATCTTTAAAGCCAACCTTCTTCAATATTCAGTTCTTGAAGTATGGATGCATTTGTTCTTTTCTTTATCCAAGATATTCTTAGAGCCCGTCTATAACATTTTTATTCAAAGGCATTTAAGCGCTGTTCAGCTTGTTTAGTAAGTTCCAGGTCTCACAGGCATATGTTGCAATAGGAAAGATGCATTGCTGATTAGTCTGTAAAAATATTGGCTAGCACCATTTGCACAATGCACTTTAGGGCTTGTAAAAAGGTCCTTTGATATTTACATTTTTATGAGCCGGCATGATATGAAAAGTGTTCATCGTACTGTGGGGTATTAATGTAGATAACCTTCATAAGCATCATTTCATTTGTGTTCTTCTGATTTTAACAATAAATCTTTGTTAGCTAAATTAATTGGGAGGGAGTTTCATATCCATTGCTTTAAGGCTTATTTTCCTATTCATAGACCATGAGTATTACATTGGCACCTTGCCGTCTTGACAGTCGATAATTTGTTCCACAATGGATTCATGTGAACACATGGTCATTTACACATCATGCACCATCTTACACCTTATGGGGTCAGTGTGTGACCTATCTGTAATCTGTCCATAGCACAAAGTGTGGGCTGAAATATAGACCATGTGTTGCCCATGCAGCATGATCCCTCTCTCAGCCTGCCTTGTTCACTCCAGAGGACAGGTAGCACCAATACATCTGGAACAATACTTTGGATTTGATTCCCCGAAGTGTGGTTCTGAAATGTGATTAATCCTGTTGTAATTGTTGAACTTGATTGTGCCTGTTGTAATTGTTGAACTTGATTGTTCCTGTTGTAATTGTTGAACATGATTGTGCCTGTTGTAATTGTTGAACTTGATTGTGCCTGTTGTAATTGTTGAACATGATTGTTCCTGTTGTAATTGTTGAACATGATTGTGCCTGTTGTAATTGTTGAACTTGATTGTTCCTGTTGTAATTGTTGAACATGATTGTTCCTGTTGTAATTGTTGAACTTGATTGTGCCTGTTGTAATTGTTGAACTTGATTGTTCCTGTTGTAATTGTTGAACTTGATTGTGCCTGTTGTAATTGTTGAACTTGATTGTGCCTGTTGTAATTGTTGAACTTGATTGTTCCTGTTGTAATTGTTGAACTTGATTGTTCCTGTTGTAATTGTTGAACTTGATTGTGCCTGTTGTAATTGTTGAACATGATTGTTCCTGTTGTAATTGTTGAACTTGATTGTGCCTGTTGTTGAACTTGATTGTTCCTGTTGTAATTGTTGAACATGATTGTTCCTGTTGTAATTGTTGAACTTGATTGTGCCTGTTGTAATTGTTGAACTTGATTGTTCCTGTTGTAATTGTTGAACATGATTGTGCCTGTTGTAATTGTTGAACATGATTGTGCCTGTTGTAATTGTTGAACTTGATTGTGCCTGTTGTAATTGTTGAACTTGATTGTTCCTGTTGTAATTGTTGAACTTGATTGTGCCTGTTGTAATTGTTGAACATGATTGTTCCTGTTGTAATTGTTGAACTTGATTGTTCCTGTTGTAATTGTTGAACATGATTGTGCCTGTTGTAATTGTTGAACTTGATTGTGCCTGTTGTAATTGTTGAACTTGATTGTGCCTGTTGTAATTGTTGAACTTGATTGTGCCTGTTGTAATTCTCAGGTTTCGTGACTGGGCACAAAGAGAGGCATATTTGGAAATAGAGCGGAGACAGAGATTAGGATTGCCTCTTGTTGACCCAGACTATGCAAAGATTGATCCAAGTGAACTGCCATCAGATGAGGAGATTGGTGATACAGAAATCATTATATAAACTATTTTATCATGTGAACTCTGGCGTTTCAGTCGTTTTTGTTTCTTGTGCTTCATTAACAGTTTGTTGTAAAGCTCATGAGCTGTAGTGTAGACAAGTGAGTGTATGTGAAGGAATTAAAGTTTGGATATTCGGAGTAATATGTTGTTGACTTTTTTTATATAAGTGCTAGAAATATGTGATACTAACGTTTTATGTCCACACTGTTGCTCAGATGTAAGTTCAGCTGTCTTGATGGGTTATTACAGTATATGTGCGGTGAAATGCCATAGAGATACAGCTTCCATCTCTAACTCCATGCCTTCTCGAATACGAGATTATCATGCTGCACATGGTAGATATCTCTCGGCTTTGAAAATCTGAGTAGGCTGTAATTGTCTGCCAGTCTGGCAAAATTCCCCGAAAAAAATAGGACAGCTACCCAGAGTAAAATATGTATACCTAAATTTAATATTTGTTGGTTTCTGTGGCTTAGGGGTAGTGACTGCAGTTTTACAATCCCAACATACCGGGTTCAGGCAAGTTGGGAGCTGACTGCTTTGTGCTGATTATCACGATTGTATAAGCATTATCCTTTCAGAAAGCAATGGCAACCTGCTGCATGTAAATGTGCCTAGAAAATCACACCCATTCCGTAAATGCTAGGGTTGATTGCGACATCCTGTAAAGGACATGCAACTAACTTAAAATCTAGTATTTAAATGTGGATGTCAAGGGGAAACAACCACATTAATTTCCCAAGAACAAGTTTATGAGCAATCACAAAGTTAGACTTGTGGTAGAGGGACTAGTTCAAAATACTTCATACCAGTCTTCAGGACTGAATAAACCTAACGAAATACATGTTTTATAACACAGACAATCATGATTTGTTGAACTCAACTCGAAGTCCTTTCTATGATCTAATCTTTAATTTGTATGTCAACGGCAAGACAAAACATCCACATATCTGGTTAAAAGTGTTATCAGGTTCACAAAGTTTTTTTTTGCTGGTTGTGATTTCTCGGCAAGTTTAAGTTCAGTAGTTTTGCCATTGCTTTCTGAATTACTGGCACTCATACCATTTTATAAAAAACCAACGCAAGGTGGTCTGCTACCAAATCACAGCGTAGCTGTGTTTTTAACATGGGATTATGAATTCGGTCTGTAACTTCTTTGCCACAGCCAGTCTAGATGGACAGATAAAATCAGTAGACAAACGTAACTACAGAAAATTGCTTAATAAATATCTAAAAAAGAACATCACAACCAAACTCAAGTCAACCAAGAACCAGCTATTTCATTCTGGAACACCTATGCAATTCAATAAATAGTGGACAGACAATGTATGGAGAGGGTAAACAATAGAGTATGTCCTCCAAGTCTGCCAGCCTTGTGAGAGGTGTGTTGAGGCAACAGATTTACTCAACCTCATTGACAGAGACATGGTAATATGGCGAGGTGAACCTATGATGGACTGCCAGTTTTACATAGAAATAGATGTGCTTGAGAACAAAGAAAACCTTTTGCTAAGCATGTTTACTTGGAGATTAGTCAATACTGTCTATTGGCATATTGATTATTTCTTCAAGTTTTAATAGAATCTCACATTTGGGCAAAATTATCCTGTCCTGAAATATTACCCCTACACACAATATTGGTATATAATCATGGTCCGTAATGCAACCATCAACAGAGTTGATCAGATCTCTCTGGAGACACAGCTTTCTATGCCTGCTTGAGCAGAGAATGTGTATCTGTCAGATGTAACATTTTTGTGAAAGACAGTAGATTACCAGAAAATACTGTTCTTGTAAAACCTTCCAGGCAACCACTAACAGTGATACAAATTGCCGCAGTGATAGTTTGTTTAGAATAGATACTTGTGATTTCAGAATACTCCGTTCATAATAATTTTCTATGCCTTAACATGTTTCTGTTGTTATAGTTCCTGCTGAATTTGGCTTCTAGCTTGGATTTGGCCCATTGAACAGTTCCATCAGCTGTGATAACATGTTAACCATCACTTTTATTTTTTTAATTTTTATAGAAAAATTAGTTCTCTTCCCACATTATTTAGCTGTTAAATCTGCTTAGTGCTCAGTTCATACATTGTATAACAAACTGAAGAGATTTGAATAAATACTTATACAAGTTGTAATGGCATTCATGTTTACTTTTAGGACCAATTTTATATCACACACACTGAGAAACTCCATAAGCACCAGCTTATCTTAACCTATCTAATCATATATAGTTCATGGTGGTTTACTTGGGTCACTAGAAATTTAAGGGAGATTAATAGGTATTTGGTCAACATTGCTTTACACAAGTTCATGGTAACTTGTCACTCAAACATATGATAAACTTACAGACTGGAGAAAAACAGGCTTGCAAATTTCAGTTACCATCAACTCAGCAAAATTAACAGCTTTACTAGCAATTCAGCAGAATTGACAACTGATGGTTTTTATTGTCTGCTCTGAAGTAGAAGGTCCACTACTAGGGAAATTGTAAGGTCCATCAGGCCTAACAGCATTGTGTCTGTCACCAGTATTATCACTAATTGTTTTGTTTTGTAAAAATCACTTCAGTTGGATATGGACACCTCCATACGTGCTCATCTCCTCCTATAGGTCACAGAGCAAGAATCTCAACACAGTATACAAACTCCTGATGAAGATCCACATGTGCATACAACAAAATCATGCATACCTCTTCTGTTGTCTCCACCTTCAATTAGAGGAACTTTTGTTAACTTGTGATAAGTACTACAGTTATATATTTTGTGATAACACCAAGAATCGTGATACTTCCAACTGTTCAGTTTGTGATAAGCTGCACAATTTGTTGCCTGGCATATTTTGCATGGAGATGAGATTTTGTGATGGAGATTAATAATGTGGTTACAACATGGAGGCATTTCTCAAACTCTCCAATACATTTAGAGGACTAGACACATGGAGAAGAGAATTAGTGACACAGATTAATAATGTGGTTACAACATGGAGGCATTTCTCACTCTCCAATACATTTAGAGGACTAGACACATGGGGAAGAGAATTAGTGACACAGATGAATAATATGGTTACAACATGGAGGCATTTCTCAAACTCTCCAATACATTTAGAGGACTAGACACATGGGGAAGAGAATTAGTGACACAGATGAATAATGTGGTTACAACATGGAGGCATTTCTCAAACTCTCCAATACATTTAGAGGACTAGACACATGGGGAAGAGAATTAGTGACACAGATGAATAATGTGGTTACAACATGGAGGCATTTCTCAAACTCTCCAATACATTTAGAGGACTAGACACATGGAGAAGAGAATTAGTGACACAGATGAATAATGTGGTTACAACATGGAGGCATTTCTCAAACTCTCCAATACATTTAGAGGACTAGACACATGGGGAAGAGAATTAGTGACACAGATGAATAATGTGGTTACAACATGGAGGCATTTCTCAAACTCTCCAATACATTTAGAGGACTAGACACATGGGGAAGAGAATTAGTGACACAGATGAATAATGTGGTTACAACATGGAGGCATTTCTCAAACTCTCCAATACATTTAGAGGACTAGACACATGGAGAAGAGAATTAGTGACACAGATGATAATATGGTTACAGCATGTGGGGATCTGCAGGAGATAGCAAAGAATAGCACCGCTTCGCATGAGTTAGTTTAGGGTCAATGCTAAGATAGCACCGCTTGGTGTGAGTTAGTTTAGGGCCAATGCTAAGATAGCATGGCTTGGTGAGAGTTGGTTTAGGGTCAATGCTAAGATAGCATGGCTTGGTGTGAGTTGGTTTAGGGTCAATGCTAAGATAGCACGGCTTGGCGTGAGTTAGTTTAGGGTCAATGCTAAGATAGCATGGCTTGGTGTGAGTTGGTTTAGGGTCAATGCTAAGATAGCATGGCTTGGTGTGAGTTGGTTTAGGGTCAATGCTAAGATAGCACGGCTTGGTGTGAGTTGGTTTAGGGTCAATGCTAAGATAGCACGGCTTGGCGTGAGTTAGTTTAGGGTCAATGCTAAGATAGCACGGCTTGGCATGAGTTGGTTTAGGGTCAATGCTAAGATAGCACGGCTTGGCGTGAGTTGGTTTAGGGCCAATGCTAAGATAGCACGGCTTGGCGTGAGTTAGTTTAGGGCCAATGCTAAGATAGCACGGCTTGGTGTGAGTTAGTTTAGGGCCAATGCTAAGATAGCACGGCTTGGTGTGAGTTAGTTTAGGGCCAATGCTAAGATAGCACGGCTTGGTGTGAGTTAGTTTAGGGCCAATGCTAAGATAGCACGGCTTGGTGTGAGTTAGTTTAGGGCCAATGCTAAGATAGCACGGCTTCGCGTGAGTTGGTTTAGGGCCAATGCTAAGATAGCACGGCTTGGCGTGAGTTGGTTTAGGGCCAATGCTAAGATAGCACGGCTTGGCGTGAGTTGGTTTAGGGTCAATGCTAAGATAGCATGGCTTGGCGTGAGTTGGTTTAGGGCCAATGCTAAGATAGCATGGCTTGGCATGAGTTGGTTTAGGGTCAATGCTAAGATAGCATGGCTTGGCGTGAGTTGGGTTAGGGTCAATTTTCAATGGAGGATAATAGGCAGAGAAGACTCCAGGCTTCCACTCAGTAAATTGATGTCAGTGACATAAAGCTTCCTGTTTCTGTTCATCCTCAGGGTTTGGTTATGCCTAGAATTGATAGTTAACTAACCACACCATGCAGCTTGTTTCTATTCACAGGATAAATGCTTCACTAATACACTTGTTCAAGTTTTTTTTTTCTTTCCTCACTGTAACAAAAGGTATCTAATTGAGAGTCAGTTTGCTTCAACCACAATCCCTCTCTTCATGAATGTGGTTACTTCAGATGTGTATACAAGTAGTACATTGAGGGCCTGATAGTCACAATGAAACAAATCAATATAGTGATGTTTCAGAAAGATGGCCCATAAACAGTTACTCCAGATGTGATAGCACAATCCAATTTCAGAGGTTTATTATTGAAGAATATCTTCTTGCTGTTTTTTTTTTTACAGGACAGAAAGGAACCTCATAATTCTTGATTGTCATCTCTCTTGAGGTTAATACATGTAGTGCTCTACCCATCTATCCATCTGCTGTTTCTTATCAGTGATGATTTCTCCAGTCAATGTTTTCAGTAGTGCACTTCTTTTGATCATTGGACCACAGGCTTTCTTTATTCCTTCATACATGCTTCTGATGTTTCCCTTATCACTTGTGATTTGAATGGACTTGCATAACTTGATCCAATAGTCATTTGCACACTGCCTGGCAGCCTTTTGCACATCCTCCCTAGCTTGCTTCAGCTCACTGAGTGTTATGCGTTGTTCTTTCCTTGTTTAAGAGAGCTATCTTCTTTTTATCAAGCAAGGGCTGCATAGTCTGGCTGTTTGCAGCAAACCAGTCCTTGCCTCTTGTGATCCACAGTGCCGTAAACCCCTACCGCAGTTTTATAGTTTCCTTAAGTTTAGCCCACTATTCACTTACTGTACAATTTTCTGATGTATCAGTGAACGCGTCTTCAAGTTTGCTATTGAAACTCTAAGCACTTTTCAGGATCATGAGTGTTAATAATAGTAATCCTGGGGCTAGATTTATGGTTAGCTGTGTAGATTCTCTTTGGTCTCAGTCTAACTTTTGCAACAACCAAAGAATGATCCGTATCACAGTCAGCAATATGGTAACTTTGAGTTAATGATGTATGGTTCAGATGTTGTCTCCGTGTGATGATGAAGTCCAGCTGATGCCAATGGCCGGATCTTGGATGTTTCTATGTGACCTTATGCAGCTCTTTGGTTTAAAAACAAAAGGAGTTTGTAATACATAGGTCATTTCTGGTGCAATGCTCCAGCAGTCTTTGCCCATTTTCATTCATGCGGCCGATGTTGTATTTTCCAAGGCACACTGGCCATGAACTCGAGTTCTTGCCCACACGAGCATTGAAATCACCGAGCATATAAATGTAGTCGGATTTTGGAACTGCCTTGATCATAGAGTCTTAACTCCTCGTGGAACGAATCCTTCACATCATCAGAGGAAGAGAGTGTCGGTGCATATGCAGTAATAATGATGGCAAAACCACAAGAGGTTGCCAAGCACAGGGATAATAGCCTTTCATTACCTCCAGCTGGAATTTCAATCATTCCCAGTAGCGAATTCTTCACTGCAAAGCCCACACCATGTTGCCTTTTTTTCTGCCTGCCCTCTACCCTTCCAAAAAAGGGTGTAATTGTTTTCCCTGAGTGACCCTTCCTCAGCGAGACAATATCAATGTTAAGACAATTGAGTTCGGCATCAATCACAGCCGTTTTTCTCACATCGTTAATATTCGTCAAGTCAGTGGAAATCCTGGACACATGGTTCTTACGTTCCAGGTCGCAAGCCGTAGCTTGAGGTATCTATTTTTCTTTTTATTAGTGTCTGGTGCATTGGTTCTACAGCCTGCGATTCAGATTTTGTTATAGCCTCAAGCACCCATTGAAGCAGGCAGGCTGTTGCGGATCAGCACCCAATTGGCTGGGGGCTGCCCAGCTTGAGGCGGGCGGTAGCTGTTCAGTGACACCTGTAGGTGTCTCCCACCGTCAGAGGCAACCCATGGCGCCCCATGTCTATGCCAGTTGACAAGGACTTATAACCCGTAAATGTTGCCTCTCGCTTTGATTCTGAGACCGGTTAAGACCAGGGATTTAGTTATTGTCTCTCCATAGCACAAAGCCTGGGCTAAAATTTAGAGACCATGTGTTGCCCATGCAGCATGATCCCTCTCTTAGTCTGCCTAGTTCACTCTAGAGGAATGGCACAATGTGGTGTGTCGGATTTGATAAGCGCCGCCAAACATTCGGCGCTAACAGAAAGCAGGTAGTACCGTCTACTGTCTTACGGTAGCTCAGTCATATCTAAGACCTGACTCAGACCCTGCAGTACAATTTGTGATAAATACCAGAGAATAATAATACTCCCTACAGTTCAGTTTGTGATAAATACCAAAGAATAATCATACTCCCAACAGTATAATTTGTGATAAATACCAAAGAATAATCATACTCCTCACTGTACAATTTGTGGTAAATACTTAAGAATATGCATACTCCCTACAGTATAATTTGTATTAAATACCAAAGAATCAGCATAGTCCCTTTGTGATAATTATCAAAGATTAATCATACTCCCTACAGTACAGTTTGTGATAAATACCAAAGAATAATCATTGTGACGAAATTGCCTGGCAATCTCTCTCCACTTTCCCTAAATTAAAGCGTGAAGCAAAATAGTAAGCGGGATTGGGCCTAATTTCTCAATACTCACAGGGTGAACCTTACTGGTAACCAACAATTAGGTACAGAAAATGCACGGGAACTAAATGAATTTACACATTCAGAGAAATCCCGGACGAGCCGAGATTATCTTAGCTCCACATCCCCGTAGCCATTGTTGCGGACCGGTTAGCGGTGTGTGTGTGTGTGTGTGTGTCAGGACGTGCTTCAATTCGGGCGGTTTGGACCCAAAATCTGAAAGTTAGGTGATATGAGTCAGTTGTATGAAGAGCTCCATCCTTCTTTCGCTAAGGGAATGATGTGATAATTGGTTTAGTTAAAGCTTTACTACCCTGATCACACAACAACGTTTTAGCAGCTAGTCCGAAGCAAGCAAGCGCAGATGACGTCACAACCAGCTGTGCGTTAGCATGCCAGTGGCCCATTATAATTAAACTACTCCGTAGCTGAATCTGAGACCATCCTAGGGCATAACCATTAAAGAAAGTGCTGACAATGGGAGTAATCGAAGGGGAATATAGGAAACGAGTTTCCTAATTCCATAAGCTTCAAAATAAAACCAAACTCGGCATAATTCGCTGACTTGCCACATTCAACACCAGGTGCCAGAGTGGGTGACGCACTGAGACTAAAGCCCACTCCCTACCTAATAGCTCTACTATACAAGACATACTCTTATAAAGAAAGATAGGGAACTCTACTGCTATATACTGAAGACCTGCACTGCAATCATATAACTTCCTAGCTAATAATGGAAAGATCTAGAATATGTATTCTTTAAACTTGTAGTATTGCTTTACCAACCCACTAACGGGATGGAGAAATAGAAACCTCACATTAATTAACTAACTTAATGAAGAAGGCAAAGGGAAACTATGGGGGAAAACCATGCATGTACTGAGCGGTAAAAGGGTACAAGAACATAACACCAGACCAGGGTACAAACTCTTGATGACAGCCAACTCTGCTTCTCCTATCCAGATCAAAGACTCTAACGGGACATTTCTTTGGTCCAAGTTAAGTTCTTGTCCAGAAAGTCAGAATCTTTGCGTCTAATGATAATTATGCCAATTATCAATAACAATCTGAGAATACCAAGGGGAGGGAAGGTGATACTGTCATATTAAGGTTGAACTAACACATATACTACCCTGAGGCTCTGTATATATTCGCAGGTCCCCTAAGTGAAGATTATGGTTAGACAACCATCAGGAATGGTACGTTCATGAAGAATAGACATATTCGATGAAGTTACTGGACGCTAAACCGCCATTCTATCAAAGGTTTGGGACACGGAAGGTATGAAGTTGGACAATGCGTTTTCCATGTGTGGACGTCGTCAATCTTTAAGTCCAATGTCATGCACTCCTGATAATCCTGAATTTCCTATGAAGGACTGCATCAGGGACTTTAGGGTACATTCATAAAGACAATTGCCAAATTCCTTCTGCCTCCTTGCACAGACTGGTACAGCCATTGTGATTTGCGGCTGAATTTTTGATCCAATTCATCGACTTTGGAATAGGACTATTAGCATTCCATATCATCGAACTAAAGTCGATCAGTTAACGAATATCACTAGGACCTGAGAAAATGGCTTAATAGTAAGAGCAGTGATAGTGAATATCTGTACGAACGGCTGAACGCTCAAGATCCCAGGTGGAATCAATATCCAACTTAGCATCAAAAGAGGAAACACCAGAAAGCTAGCCAGAAGTGATCCCAGTGGAGTACAGAACTGTCGATAGCCTGGAGGATTCTGGAAAGACTAGGGTTGCCAGATACGTGGGCACCAAAAGGAGGACATAATAAGACAAAAAGGAGGACAAGGAGGACATAATAAGATAAAAAGGAGGACATATTGAATGTCTCATTTAAATCGTTCCATATTAAACCCACAATCAGTACAATTTTATTACAATAGCTGCCAATAAGTGTATCTCATATTTTTTGGAGTGTTCTCAAAATATACTGTGATACTAGTTTCTGAGGTTTTATTTGGTGTGTTGTCTAACTCGAAAATTTTTGTTGTCTATTTCACCTGCTTTACAGTCAAAGTACTGAACAACAATCGGAAATATTTTCTGCGAACCGTGATTGCTAGCATCTGTCGAAAGACCGAAACATGAAATACTACTTATCCAATTAATCAACAGAGTGGGGAGCCAATTACTTGGTTTATTATTGCTTCAGTCGTTGTTTTTGCACAAGCAATATTTTTAGCAATTTCTGAATCTTCAAATAATGTGTGCATCAAACCAGCTTTGCAGGTCATCGAGTTGTAAGACTGATGATGACAAACTGTATGAAATGCCACAGTTGCTTCAGCCGCATGCGCTTTCAGCAACACATTTGAGTACTTAGACTGAAAAAAAAAGACGTCAATGTGCTAGATGACGCGGACACTTTGATTAGGTTTCTATATCTCACTGTCAACATGGCGCCCCAAGTCAGTAGTTCCTTTGTTGGTAACGGACAAGTAACTATCGCAAATCGTACACTTTGCCTCATTCTCGTTATGAACTGGAAACAATTAGGTATATTTAGCTCCTGCGAAAAGAAGAGACATACTAAACACTGACACAATGCACATTCGCATAACTTACAAGGAAATCCATCGTACACAGGTGAAAAACAAAGTGTGACTTATCCAAAATCAGAAGCAATCAATAAATATATAAAATGAAATAATAAAACAATGAAATAACAAATAAGTACAATAGGACAACAAAGGACGGCCGACGTTTCGATTCTAGAGAATCTTTGTCAAGGACAGGACAACATAAATAGATAAACGAAAAAGACACAAAATAAATTGACACAACTACCATGGTGGTTTCTTCCTCTTCTTCTGCGTTCATCCGGAGTTTTTTTTCTCTTTCGGATGTGATTGCGTTGTGCCTGTTTACAGCAGAGCTGCGTTCTTGCGCCGTTAGGCCGACACATCCGACTTCTGCGGGCATTTGTTGACCGGGTTAACCTTCCCGGGGGTTTCTTAGGACGTTTGACTCTCACTGTTGTGGTGTTATCCCCCATCCTAGCTGGCCCATATAGATCAGCCAAAGACATCCTGTTCAGCCCTCAAGGGAAGGCAGGGGCAGACCATGGGCATTCCCCGCCATCCAAGGTGGCTTCCATAATTGCAGAGCCAACACACAGCGCTCTGGTACTGGGCTCACCCAAGGAATCGTCACGTCCTGCACATGGCTGCTTAGCCTCACTTCCGTATATTGGGCCTTCCGTTCACCATAGGCTGTTCTTCCGGAAACGATTCGGACTTTCCACGCAATGGATTTGCTATCCGAGCAATATTCCATTTCGTGCCACTAGGACACTTTTTCCACCTTTTTTGAAGCCCACACAGTGAGCTTTTGATTCGGACTTTCCACGTAATGGATTTGCTATCCAAGCAATATTCCATTTCATGCCTCTGGGAGGCTTTTGTAACCGACATACCTGTGGTATGAAGTGTGGCAGTCTGAATACTTCTTCATACACCTTTAAATGTCAACCTGTATGTAGATAAAGTAAGCTGCGGTCAACTTGAGCTTGTTGATATCTCCATAGAGCTTGTCCTCAAATGAAGCAGGTGTGGGCCAAAATATATTTCTCTGTTCTGCATATATTGGGCAATCCTGCAGCAAATGTTTAGCTGTCATTTTTCCAGTTCGACAATTACATTCATCAGTATCTCCGATCTTTAGTTTATTGAACAATTGGTATTTCAGCCTGTTAATGTCCTGTGCGGGAGTCTGAAGATTGCTACTTGTTCTCTTCTGTCGAGTTTGTAATATGCATCATCCTTCTGGTGGCCTGGATGCTCTGATTCCCATTTGGTTCTATAGGGTGCTTTTTATCAACCTCTTTGCCTCATTATAGGTTATGTCTATGTCAGGCTGTGGTAGTCGTCCGCCCTCTTTTGCCAGTCTGTCAGCCTCTTCATTTCCAGGTATACTGCAATGTGATGGGATCCACTGTATTACAACTTTTTTGATTTCTGGCTTAGACCAATGGAGTGCTGCTCTTAGGTCAGCTATTTATGTGCTGTTATTGCTCTTCAGTATTGAGACAGCTGACTTTGCATCTGTGAAGATAGCTATTTGCTTCTCTTTATTTTCCTCCATCAAGAGCATTTCTGCTGCAGTTTTCAGAGCCTCTACCTCCGCTTTGAAGTTACTTGAAAACTTTCCAGTTGCCACTGAATGTGTTTTTTTCACTCCATTTTTTAAATTTAGGAGAATTCCTCCTCCTCCATTCTCTATTGAATTTTTGGCTGATCCATCTGTATATGCATGGGTCCAATTCCTGCTTGGGTAATGTTCTTTTATGTAGTTTAGGGTTATTTCTCTTCTTTCGGTTTCATGCTGAGTGTTCTTTTTCTCAATACCAGGAATGTTTTCTATCATCTCAGGCAGTTGCTGCTGTCTCCAAGCTGGGAACTTGTCTGCATTGTAAATGGGTTTGACTGTTGATATGTTAAGTATGGGATCTGCCCTAATCTTTCGTTTTGCAGTTTCTACAAAGTTGCTACGCTTCAGTCTTCCCTTTCCAAAACCACTAAACCTTTTATACATAGGGTGGTCTGTCAATCTTCTAAATTTTTCTGCTTGTTGCTGGGCTCTGCTATCTCTTCTATCCTGCATTGGTTGTAAACAAGTGATCTTTTCGAGTTCATTAATAGGCGTTGTCTTCAGGCTTCCAGTTATGATTTGCATTCCTTGATTTTGGACTCTACGTATTTTGTTAAAGTTTGACTTAGCTGCTGTTGCCCAAGCTGCAATGCCATATTCCAGTACTGGCCTCACCCGTCCAGTATATAACTTCTTGAGAACTTTCTCATCTGATCCCCACGTTGTACCAGCAAGCTTTTTCATGATTGCCATTCTATGCCTTGCTCTTGTTCGATTTTTCTCAACCTGTGTTTTCCATGTCAGGCGACGATCAAAGATGACTCCGTGATAGTTTGGATTTTCTTTATGGCGCAATATTTTTCCATTCATTACCAGCTTAGGTTGCTGAGTTTTATATTTGAGAGGGAGAACACTGTGCATGTTGTTTTCTCCTCACTTATCTTCACTAGCCATGATTTTGAATAGTCCTCTAGTGCTAATAGGGCTTGCTGTATTCTGCTGTTAGCTGTACTAATATATTCTTCAGATGTCCATATGGCTAGGTCATCTGCAAAGGATGATGTGTGTACTCTGGCTGGAAAATTTTCCGTGATGTCGTTTATATATGCTAGGAATAATGTTGGTGAAAGAACTCCTCCTTGGGGGACACCTTGCTCCAACAGCATCATTTTGCTGGTTTGTCCTTGTACTTTTGTCCTGGCAGTTCTGTTCTCAAGGTAGTGGCTGATCCATTTATACATTTTCCCGCAAACATGCATTTTTTGCAGTTTTACTTTCAGTCCTTCCTTCCATACTTTATCAAATGCTTTTTCTAAATCTATCCAGACCGCTAGTGTGTGCTTTTTCTCTTGGAAGGCATCCTCTATTTCCTGAGCTATATAGGTTATTTGATCTTCAGTTGATCTGTACTTTCTGAATCCTGCTTGGTGTGGTGTTAAGAGTTGGTTTTCTTCCAGATGCCATGTTAGCCTGCCATTGATAATGCGTTCCATTAATTTTCCTACACAGCTAAGTAGACTGATAGGTCGATAGCCATTTTGTTCTTCCAGGTCTTTTCCTTTCTTTGGGACTGGTATTAGTATAGCTTCCTTCCATGCCTGTGGGACTATTCCCCTCTTCCAGCTGTAATTTAGGACTGCTAGTAGTTTCTTTTTTGCCTTAGTGCCTACTCCTATTAGCATTTCATTTGTGATTCCATCCTTTCCTGGTGATTTCTTCTTTTTTAGGGTATTCATTGCCTGTTCCATTTCTTCCATTGTTAGATTTGCCATCATATATTCTGCTGCTATCTCTGTATTACTGTGATGTATCTGTTTATCTTTGATTGCTTTCTTCTCATCTCATCTCATCATGTTCCTCTTGTACCTTGCGGTGTCGAGGTGAAGTATAAACTTCGTGAGAGTGCCCGGTTATGGGCTTCGTATATCGACATTCCCATGGATTCTGTTATTCCCTCAGTCCAACGTTTACGTGGTCGGCCTCTTCCTCTGTTTCCATCTGGTCTGTACATCATTGCTTGTTGTGGCATGCTGTTGACTGGTAGCCTACTTGCATGGCCAAACCATTTGACTTGCTGCTTTCTAATAAAATCTAGAGCAGCTTTAACCCCTACTTTAGTCCTGATTTCTTCATTTCTGATCTTATCTCTTCTTGATACGTTGAGTATTCTTCTCAGAAACCTCATTTCTGTTGTTGTGATTTTTCTTTTCTCTTTTTCTGTCATTGTCCAGGTTTGGCATTGGTAGCACAGAGTTGGTAGGAAGATTGTGTTGTAAAGTGCTTTCTTAGTAGTTATTGATACATGTTTGTTCTTTAGTATTGGTGCCATTTGTCCAATGAGTTGATTTGCCTTATTGCACCTATTTTCGATCTCGTCTTCTGATCTGCCATTTGATGATATTATACTTCCTAGGTACTTGAAGCTCTTTACTTGTTTCAAGGGATGTTCGTTTAGGTGAATTGTTGCTGTTTGTTCTTCTTTAGTTATAGTCATTACCTCTGTTTTGCTTGTGCTAATTTTCATGTTATGTTCCCTACACATTTCGTTTAGACTATTCATGTGGTCTTGTAATTCAGCTTCTGATTTTGCTATTAGTGCTTGGTCGTCCGCAAACAGGAGTTCTCTAATGGTTAGATTTGCAGATGGTTCTTCTTCTGTGTTCTCGTCATGCGGTATTCTTGCTGTCTCTGCTTGGCTGGTTTCTTTACATATGTTGTCTATATATGTTATGAACAAGAGAGGGGACAGGACACAACCTTGTCGTACTCCAGATCTTATGGTGAAGGGTTCTGAGTGTTCTCCAGTTGCTCTCACTATGCATTCACTGTTGTTGTATAAACTTCTGCATAGGTTTGTTAGATGTGTACTCACTCCATATTGTCTAAGGATTTCCCACAGCTTGTTTCTATCTACCCTATCAAATGCCTTTTCTTGGTCGACAAAGGCTAAGTAGAGTGTTTCATTGAATTCAATTGATTTTTCTATAAGTAGTCTAAGAGCAAAAATGGCGTCTGTGCATCCTTTGTTTTTCCTGAATCCAAGCTGCGTTTCGCTTAGCTGGGGTTCTAAAGTAGTTCGTAATCTTTTTTCAAGAATTTTGCAAAATATTTTCCCAGTATGACTCAACAGTGAAATGCCTCTGTATTGTGTGCAATCTCTTTTGCTGCCTTTGTTTTTCCAAATTGGGATAATTATGGCGTTTCCCCAGTCTCGTGGTGTCTGTTGTTCTACCCAAACATGGTTGAATAGTCTATGTAGCCAAGCTGTTCCTACTTCCCTTGCTGCTTTAATTAGTTCATTTGGTATTTCATCCTGTCCTGGTGATTTGTTTAATGGGGCTAATCTGATGGCTTCTATAATTTCTTCTTTTAGTATGTCTGGTTCTAGTTCCTCGGTGACATCTGTGTAGGTCTCTTGAATTCCTGTGACATCTGATGGGATGTTGAGAAGTTGTTCGAAATACTGCTTCCATCTTATTAGGATCTGTTTTTGTTCACTTATTGGTTCTCCATTTTCGCTGTTAATTATTTCAGTTGGGTCAAAGGGTTCTCCTCTGGTTCGCATTGCACTTATCTTTTTGTAGAAGTTTCTGGTTGCCTCCTTGTAGTTTTTATTTAGGGTTTCTCCATACTCTTCCCAGTCTTTTTGTTTTTCCCTCTTTACTATTCTACTCACATGTCTTCTCGATATTCTGTATTCTCTGTAATCACATTCCTGTTTGCTCTTCAACCACTTTTTATATTTTTCCTTTTTTTCTTTTACCGCTTTCTTTACTTCTGCGTTCCACCAACTTGTTATTTTCTTTATCCGTGTTTTGCGTTTTTTCGTGGTTCCGCATGTTATTTTTGCAGTATTTAAAATGCTTGATTTGAACATCTCCCATTCTTCTTCCACTGTTTTTCTTTCCGTAGGTAATTTTACAAAGAGTTCAGTTAGTTCTTTCTCATAATTTTCCCTTACTGCCTCGTCTTTAAGGTTTTTTAAGTTTACTGATTCGCATGGCATGTATTTTCCTGCTCTTTGTTTTCTTCTTCTAATGGTTCTTATTGTGGCTGTTTATACTTCTTGGTTTTTCTACGAGCAGTATGAAGATCCCCTGCCGGCTTGCTAGGCCAGTCGCAGGTTTAGGACACTAATCTGACCACAGGGAGTCCATCCCCTATGGCGAGCCATAGCCCCGTTAGCCCATGACCTCGCGGTCATGGTTGCCCGGTCTGCACCACTTGGAGGTGGGGGTTGACTTGTGTAGTCTGCGGGTCATCGGCAGGCTACTAATTTTCGCTCTTCACCCCTCCTGGGAGAGGCTAGCCGATCCTAACCCTGCTGGCTGCAGGGCCAGGCGCATTCCACACCTTACAGACCTTCTTCTGTTCGGTTGTAATATCAATGTGGTTTGCACTGGCATAGTGTTCCATTAGTGCATTTGCAGCCTTTTTGCCTGTAAGCAAGACATTTCCTTGTTTAATTGTTAATTGTTTGTTTCTAGGTCCTTCATTGTTCATGGCTTTCACTAGTTTCCATAGTTTGTTTCCATCCCTGTCAAAATTCAGGTGTTCTGTTTTTTCCCTCCAACAATCTCTTGTTGATTTATTTACTGTTCTTTTATATTTTGATGAGATGGCTTTGAGAGAGATGTTCGCTTCAGTTGTTTGTTCTCTCTCTGCGGTCTTCCTGGCATCTTCAACTTTGTCCTCCAAAATTTGTAGTTCTTCAGTCCAGTATGGTTTGTAATTTTTCCTCGCTCCTCTTGGAATAGACTCAGTGGCTGCCTGTATTATTGCTCTGTTTAGACTATCCACCATTTGCTTCATGTTGCCATATCGTGTATTTATGTTTTCACAATATTTGTCTTTTAGTATGGCAAATCTGTCCCAATCTGCTCGTTTGTAATTCCAGCGGGGCAAAGGCTTTTGCTCCTGTGGAACATACTCCATATTCATTACAAGCTTGATTGGTCTGTGGTCACTACCTGCTAATTGGTCAAGCTCATGGCGATCGATTTTGTGGAGGATGTCTCCTGTGCAGAAAGCTAAGTCTGGAGTAGAAGTGGTAATCCATCTTCTGGAGTAGAAGCTCGGTGTGTCGTCCGCTTTGTTGAGTAGATGGAGATTTGAGTCTATTTCCCAGTCCTCCACTTCATCTCCTCTTTTGTCAGTATCTGGGTATCCCCATCTTTCTGAACGGCTATTAAAGTCTCCGACAATAATGCAATTTGTGTCAGTTATTTTCATGTTTGAGAGTGTAAGATCCTTATCTGCTGGGCTATACAGATTGTAAATTCTTATTTTCACGTCCTTTATCATTATATCAACACCTATAATTTCTGTTTGGTTGTCAGAGATCACAGATACTTCGCTCAAGGTATTATATTTCGTGCAAGTATTAGAACTCCTCCTTTATGTCCTTCGCGGTCGAAACGTGTGGCCTGATATCCCCTGGCTGAAAATTTGCGCTTGGCGTTGAGGTGTGTCTCTTGAATGCATGCCACATCTATTCTATCTTTATGAAGACGCTGTGTCAGGGAGAATTTCTTGTTATAAACTCCTTCGGCATTCCACTGTAGTATGTTGAGTGTCCGGGGTGTTTGGTCAATAGCTCTTAACCTACTCCTCTGTGCCTTGACTCCACAGCACAGGGGAAGGTGACCACCAGTAGTCATGGGTGGACCCCCTCGAGGCAGGGGGCCCGGCACTATCACCGCCTGATGGGACTTCACGGGATTAGCACCATAACGATTAATTTTCATCTGTGGCATCATGAAATGATAAAGTTACGTTGCACTTCTTTGTCAAGCCTGTGGCTCAGTACATCCGATTTCGACAAGCATTTTTCGGGATGCTTTCCCTAGCCTTTGACTGTCCCCAGTCTACCTACAAGGCAGCAGGTTTGTGCGTCACTTCGTCTGGTCCCTCTCTCTTGACCTGTCCGACATGGGTGACCCTACCAGTAGCTGTCCTACCGTCGGCATAGCTCTTGGGGTCATTGGAACGCGCAAGCCCCTCTACCTCGTCAAGGTGGACGCACGGCAGAGGGGCCATGGTGGTTTGAACCGGTTTAAAGCACCATGGTAGTTGTGCCAATTTATTTTGTCTTTTTCGTTTGTTTATCTATTTGTGTTGTTCTGTCCTTGACAGAGATTCTTTGAATCGAAACGTCGGCCGTCCTTTGTTGTCCTATTGTACTTATTTGTTATTTTTATATATTTATTTATTGCTTCTGATTTGGATAAGTCACACTTTGTTTTTCACCTGTGTACGGTGGATTTCCTTGTGAGGTATGTGAATGTGCATTGTGTCTGTGTTTAGTATGTCTCTTCTTTTCGCAGGAGCTAAATATACCTAATTGTTTCCAGTACATATTGTTATATCCTACTGCAGCCGCTGCTTTTTCTTTTGTTCCAACTCATTCTCGTTGCGTCCTTCAACGAAGCATGGAAACGTATTGTTCATAGTGTTCCAGAATTTGCATTTTCTCTTTGCAGAAGCCAATTTCATAAACATAGACTGCGAACATTACAAATTTAAAAAAAATAAAAAAATTTAAGTGGCGTCTCTGCTACCGGAACCGCAAATAACATTAACATTTTGACCTTAGAGACTACAGCATTGTCAGGGTTGCCGAATATAGCAACAGTTAGATTAAAATTATACAAATAATTGGTGTTTCACATTTGGTATATATATATATATATATATATATATATATATATATATATATATATATATATATATATATATATATATATATATATATATATATATATATATAAATCAAGCATTTTAAATACTGCAAAAATAACATGTGGAACCACGAAAAAACGCAAAACACGGATACAGAAAATAACAAGTTGGTGGAACGCAGAAGTAAAGAAAGCGGTAAAAGACAAAACGGAAAAATATAAAAAGTGGTTGAAGAGCAAACAGGAATGTGATCGCATAGAATATAGAATAGCGAGAAGACATGTGAATAGAATAGTAAAGAGGGAAAAACAAAAAGACTGGGAAGATTATGGAGAAACCCTAAATAAAAACTACAAGGAGGCAACTAGAAACTTCTACAAAAAGATAGGTGCAATGCGAGCCAGAGGAGAACCCTTTGATCCAACTGAAATAATTAACAGCGAAAATGGAGAACCAATAAGTGAACAAAAACAAATCCTAATAAGATGGAAGCAGTATTTCGAACAACTTCTCAACATCCCATCAGATGTCACAGGAATTCAAGAGACCTATACAGATGTCACCGAAGAACTAGAACCAGACATACTAAAAGAAGAAATTATAGAAGCCATCAGATTAGCCCCATTGAACAAATCACCAGGACAGGATGAAATACCAAATGAACTAATTAAAGCAGCAAGAGAAGTAGGAACAGCTTGGCTACATAGACTATTCAATCATGTTTGGGTAGAACAACAGACACCACGAGATTGGGGAAATGCCATAATTATCCCAATTTGGAAAAACAAAGGCAGCAAAAGAGACTGCACACAATACAGAGGCATTTCACTGTTGAGTCATACTGGGAAAATATTTTGCAAAATTCTTGAAAAAAGATTACGAACTACTTTAGAACCCCAGCTAAGCGAAACACAACTTGGATTTAGGAAAAACAAAGGATGCACAGATGCAATTTTTTTGCTCTTAGACAACTTATAGAAAAATCAATCGAATTCAATGAAACACTCTACTTAGCCTTTGTCGACCAAGAAAAGGCATTCGATAGAGTAGATAGAAACAAGCTGTGGGCAAATCCTTAAACAATATGGAGTGAGTACACATCTAACAAACCTATGTAGAAGTTTATACAACAACAGTGAATGCATAGTGAGAGCAACTGGAGAACACTCAGAACCCTTCACCATAAGATCTGGAGTACGACAAGGTTGTGTCCTGTCCCCTCTCTTGTTCATAACATATATAGACAACATATGTAAAGAAACCAGCCAAGCAGAGATAGCAAGAATACCACATGACGAGAACACAGAAGAAGAACCATCTGCAAATCTAACCATTAGAGAACTCCTGTTTGCGGACGACCAAGCACTAATAGCAAAATCAGAAGCTGAATTACAAGACCACATGAATAGTCTAAACGAAATGTGTAGGGAACATAACATGAAAATTAGCACAAGCAAAACAGAGGTAATGACTATAACTAAAGAAGAACAAACAACAACAATTCACCTAAACGAACATCCCTTGAAACAAGTGAAGAGTTTCAAGTACCTGGGAAGTATAATATCATCAAATGGCAGATCAGAAGACGAGATCGAAAATAGGTGCAATAAGGCAAATCAACTCATTGGACAAATGGCACCAATACTAAAGAACAAACATGTATCAGTAACTACTAAGAAAGCACTTTACAACACAATCTTCCTACCAACTCTATGCTACCAATGCCAAACCTGGACAATGACAGAAAAAGAGAAAAGAAAAATCACAACAACAGAAATGAGGTTCCTGAGAAGAATACTCAACGTATCAAGAAGAGATAAGATCAGAAATGAAGAAATCAGAACTAAAGTGGGGGTTAAAGCAGCACTAGATTTTATTAGAAAGCAGCAAGTCAAATGGTTTGGCCATGCAAGTAGGTTACCAGTCAACAGCATACCACAACAAGCAGTGATGTACAGACCAGATGGAAACAGAGGAAGAGGCCGACCACGTAAACGTTGGACGGAGGGAATAGCAGAGTCCATGGGAATATCGATATATGAAGCCCATAATCGGGCACTCTCACGAAGTTTATACTTCACCTCGACACCGCAAGGTACAAGAGGAACATGATGAGATGAGATTAGATATATAAAACAGAATGTATGTATGTGGGTGGGTGGGTGGGTGGGGATGTATTGGATGCATTCGATAACGGTCCATCCGATTTGAGATAAAATTTTCTACACGTCTTCTTTTCATTCCCGTGCAACCAACTGTCATAGTGTTTTTTTAGTGTAGAATCAGCTATGTGCTTATTAAAATTTAATAATTAAATTACATGACTTAACATAAGAAAAAAAATATAAAGGGACATAACTTTTAGTAGCATTGCTATTACATAGGTTAAGTCCCCTGGCTATAGATAGATAGATAGATAGATAGATAGATAGATAGATAGATAGATAGATAGATAGATAGATAGATAGATAGATAGATAGATAGATAGATAGATAGATAGAGAGGGTGGGATAGACGGAGGGAGAGACAGACGGACGGACGGACGGGCAGGCAGACAGACAGACAGACAGACAGACAGACAGACAGACAGACAGACAGATAGATAGATAGATAGATAGATAGATAGATAGATAGATAGATAGATAGATAGATAGATAGATAGATAGATAGATAGATAGATAGATAGATAGATAGACAGACAGCCGGGCCGGGTCGTCAGACAGACAGACAGACAGTCGGGAACGGGAACTTATATGACTACTTATATGAATTAAATGAGATGCTCCCCATCAGGAGCTGGGCGAAGCCGGGCCGGGTCAGACAGACAGACAGACGGACGGACGGACGGACGGACGGACGGACAGACAGACAGACAGACAGACAGTCGGGAACGGGAGCTTATATGACTACTTATATGAATTAAAAGAGATGCTCCCCACCAAGTTACTGGGGAAGCCGGGCCGGGTCAGACAGACAGACAGACAGACAGACAGACAGACAGACAGATAGTCGGGAACGGGAGCTTATATGACTACTTATATGAATTAAAAGAGATGCTCCCCACCAGGGACTGGGTGAAGCCGGGCCGGGTCAGACAGACAGACAGACAGACAGATAGACAGACAGACAGACAGACAGACAGAGAGACAGACAGACAGACAGATACTCGGGAACGGGAGCTTATATGACGACTTATATGAATTAAATGAGATATATATATATATATATGCACTACAACATCTACTAAAATCAAAGGCGCTATCTCGTAACACCAAAATCACAATATACAAAACACTGATCAGACCAGTTGTGCTGTATGGCTCTGAAACCTGGAGTACAACGAAAGGAGACGAAGCCTTGTTACAAACCTTTGAGAACAAAATTTTAAGACGCATCTTTGGACCCATTAGGGATACACAAAGTGGAGAGTGGAAAAGAAGAAGTAACAAAGACATTTATGATCTGTTTAAGTCCCCGCTAATCACTGGTATCATGAAGGCTAATAGACTACAATGGCTGGGGCATATAGAAAGAATGGAAGATAATAGGGAAACAAAACTCGCTTACACTCAGGAAATAAATGACCGTAGACCCCGAAGTAGACCAAGAAGACGGTGGAGAGATAATACATGTACAAACCTACAAGCACTTGGAATCAACGACTGGCAAGAGAAGGTCCACCAGAGAGACGAATGGAGACGGATTGTATTTGCAGCAAAGAACCTCAATGGCTCGGAAAGCTGCTGAAGAAGAAGATATATATATATATATATATATATATATATATATATATATATATATATATATATATATATATATATATATAGGAAAATTAAGTAAATATTATTAAGCAATGGATTTTAATAAAGAATGTAAACACGCGGTAGAGTGTAGATACATTGTAAATTGTAACAACAATACATAAAAAATAACACAATATTTAAAAAGCCGGACATTTTTAGCCTGCCGGACGGAGGACATGAGGCTAAAAAGGAGGACATGTCCTCTCTTTGCAGGACGTCTGGCAACCCTAGGAAAGACTAGCATCCAACCAGGTGAAGTGTGTGGAACCAACTTAACGGACAGATACACTGAAGTCCCCATCTATGACGAACCTGCTAAGACCCTTCTGAGCTTCTGCACAATCCTACTTGTAGGATGTAGGTAGCCTGCCTTATCTGTACAAAGACTCTATTCTAGGTTGTGGGGTGTGTTGTTTTGAGTTAATTAAAGTAACAAAAAGGAGAGATGAGTTATGTTTTGAGAAACAGCCTAGGGTGACTGCCATGTGCATGTGTTGCAAGTCTTGGGTCCAAGGAGTCTGCAGAATCACCAGTTTAGTACTTTTAAGATAGATAGATGATATCCTTGGTCATTTCTAAATCCGACCCCAATAGAGTTGCGACAATCATACTTCGTACAGTTCAATTTGTGATAAGTACCAAAGAATAATCATAACCGTATGATTCAATTTGTGATAAATACCACAGAATCAGCTTACACCCACCAGTACAATTTGTGATAAATACCAGAGAATAATAATACTCCCTACAGTTCAATTTGTGATAAATACCAAAGAATAATCATACTCTGTGCGGTTGAGTTTGTGATAAATACCAAAGAATAATCACACTCCCAACAGTTAAATTTGTGATAAATACCAAAGATTAATCATACTCCTTACAGTACAACTTGTAGTAAATACCAAAGAATAATCATACTTTCCACCTATTGTGAATGGATAAACAATTTCTCTGCTCTCGTGTTTTCTGGCATTTATCATTATATGTTCTGCATATATGTTGAATAGGTACGGGGAGAGAATGCAGCCCCCTTTGTAACTCAGCCTAGTCTGATGTTTCACCGGCTGCTCTAGCAGCTGCTTGTTGGTCATGATATACTGATTCAGTTAAATAAATCAAATATGTTGGAAAATCTATATCACTTATGATGTTCCACATTATTTTAAATGCTGAACACAGTCGTAGGCTTTACTGTAGTTTGGACTAACATAGTTAACCACAAATGTAGACTATAAATCGTCGTCCACATGGAATAGATTATATAATATATGCATGAAAACAGTACAATTATTTATTCCAAGTACTACAGGAGACAAATGAACAACGTAAACTGATTAGAGAAATTAGACGTAGACAGTCAAAATTTTTTGGACATGTTATGAGAAGAAATGGATTGGAGAACTTAGTGACAACTGGCAAGATTGAAGGGAACAGACCAAGAGGAAGACCGAGAGGAAAATACCTGGATGGCTTGGCCACATGCATGGACGAGACAGGAACACTGAGCTGATCCACGACACTGGTGATCGAGTGAAATGGCGAGTCATGACCGCCCACGCTTTCCGGCATGGCACATGATTGATTGATTGATTTAGTCATTTATTGTTTTGGGCTACACTTTATACTTGTAAGACGTGTTTGGTGCTTATTCAACATCCTGTCTCTCTTCCGAATAACGGTCCTAAATTATTTAGTGTAAAAAGCATCCCTTAACGATGATTCTTAATCAATTAATGAGGCCCTGTGAGGGATACTTTTAAAATAATTTAGGACCGTTATTCGAAAGAGTGCCATCCTGACATCCTTAATGTTGGCTACTGTTTTATGCTGCTCCCAAATTTACCATAGCCTTTCGAAGATTTCTTTCTTATCGTTTCTTTCTTCTTTTTTTTTTTTTTTAAATCTTATTTTAAATATTACAGATAATTGTCACTCGATAACCTTTAGCTATAAACAAATCGCTGCTCTGATCCATTACCAGTACCAGGATTTTAACATCTTAACGGTTATACAACATACTCTTATACTTAGCAAGTTACAACAGCCAATATCTTCTGCGTAAAAAAAGAAAAAAAATGTTTACATTTAATATTACAAACTATTCTGAAGCCTTGTTCAATTTTCGCAGGGTTAAGCGAAGGACAAAAAAACAGAATCTGCCTTCTTTGTTGGTCGCGCTTAAACTTCAAAGAGCCGCAGGAGCTTACACCTCCGGTCACCTGAAGCTCAAACACCACAAGGGAAGTCCAGGAGTTTGCCAAAGACAAAACTGACATTCTTGGAGACTTAGCGCTCGCATCTTCTTTTTTAAGCGTAGTCCAAGAAATTTGCATGTTAAAGCAACCAGGTTAATGTCCCAGCACAATCGGAAATAGAACTGGCAAGGATGAGATTCTGCAGTGAAATGTGAAGGTGATCACACTGGAGTGTTAGGCCGTAACATAAACTAGGTCAGCGTGATAAAGTGGGTGGGGGGTGATCAGTTTGTTTTCTCTCTCTCTCTCTCTCCCCCCAATTCCCTTTTTACTTCCCAGAAGTTTATTCAAATTGTGGAAAAATAATGGGACTCGGGAAGCTGGGTAGAGTAGTAGCTTGAGACTCGCCTGCCGCCTCGTTGGTAATGGGTTCGAATCCCAATCGGAGGTGGATTTTTCAAATCACAATATTAAAATTGTGAAACGAAGTCCAGATCCACAATTCATTGCGCAATAATTAGTAAATAGCGGTTTAATGTCTCAATATTTGAATATACATACACTTTGTGTAAGTAAAATATAAAACTAATAGTATAAAATATGAGTCAAGGCTAAATTTTCAATTGTGGATAGAAGAGTTTATGTCAAACACGTATCAGAAATAATTATGTTAATTTATTCCTTTCCCATGATTTTTTTTTTAAACATTAGCTGTGCTCCCATATCAGGATGATGATGATGATGATGAGGAGGAGGAGGAGGAGATAATGATGAATGAAGAGGATTAGAATCAGGAGGATAAGGAGAAGAAGAAGAAGAAGAAGAAGAAGAAGAAGAAGAAGAAGAAGAAGAAGAAGAAGAAGAAGAAGAAGAAGAAGAAGAAGAAGAAGAAAAATACTTAGAAACCTACGAAACAATGAAAGGCACCATTGAATAAATTAATATGCGTTTCCACTGACACAAACAAAAGAGAATAACAGAAAATGTGTTGCAAATGAGACTCCACACAAAGAACATTTGGAAGCATCCTTACACACATGTACTGTTCCGTAAAACCCCGGGCTTCAAACTAGTCTCTTTATAGACGTGAGACTTTTCTGGTTTAATTGTTGTTGTTTTTTTTTTTTTTTTTTTAAAGTTAAGAGTCCATTACTTAGATTTGTCCATTCATTTTTTGTTTCTTCTTTAATTGGTGATCATTATTTGTCACTTTACTGTTTCTTAAAATTTGATTAATGTTATGCATCTGTGTTGAATATTTTCCCATTTTTAAATAAAAAAGGTCAACATTTTATCTTCATTCATAAGAAAACTTTGTTATGTGTCCTTTTTGTAACCTACAACTCAGTTACCAGTTTCTCCCCTTGTTTCTCCCGGCTGAAATAATATTAAAAGAATATTCCTGGATTAAAACAAATGAGGCAAATATAGCATTTAGCATGCGTTAACACTAGCAAATATTTGAACGATTCAGAGACACCAATACAAGCACTGGGCCTTTCTGGGATCTCTTATATTATTGAGGACACGCATAAAACATACCACATTTCTCAAATCTCAATTCGCCACGCGTCTCTGGCTTAGGGCTAGTATGTGACGTCTGTCACTTAGGGCTAGTATTAATGAAATGAGCTGAGTTTCTCCAGACTCAGGTTTGAGTTAGGAGGAGAACGGAGCACTTATGGGTTACACCCGTGTGCCGTGATGTTGATCTATCGACTAAACTAAACTAAACTATTAATGAAATTAGGTGGAACTGCTGTAAAGCTGTGGAAATGTAAACAATATAAAATAACACAAAGTAATGCAGCTTTACAGAATAGAATTACGAAACAGACCGGACGTTGCTGCGACTAGCCTTCATCAGTAAACAAATACATACACAAAACACAACATATAGTCACGGAGAAGTCCCTCCGGTGACTACATTAAGGTATAAGTAAGGAAGGGGAATAGAAAAGATGAAAAAATGAGAGTAATGAAGAGACAATGAAAATATGAAAAACAAATATTGTTATTTATCTCAGAGTCCCAGGCTATACTACGACACGAATGTCGTCTTAATCCTCTTTTATACATAGCCGTGGGGGTCTGTGAGTCATGGGTACCGGGGTAGGGGATGATACCCGGGTAGAGGGTTGTAACGGTTCAGTGAAAATCCTAGGTAAATGAGTGGAAGTGGTACATGACAAAAGGGGCATAGGGGTAAGGTGAGAGACTGGATGCAATGGAGATGTGATGGTTATCCGAAAGTGAAAGCTAAGGAGTCCCAGTGGATGTACGTCCTAAACATGAGTGGGTGCCAGTGACTGGGTTTTGCCATAGTGGTCGAATATTAAAGAGCAATGACGTGTGCAACTAAGTATGATGGTGATACTAACAAAACTCATTTTATGTGTTTCTTTATGTGTGTACGAAGCGAGTCCTAAAGTTTAGGTGGACTGATGTGTGAGGGCGCACACACATACATCTACACACATCAATAAACATTCATACAACAGTATACATTCAAGTGTATGGTATATATGAGGAGAGGGAGAGAGAGACAGACAGACAGATACAGAGATAGAGAGAGAGGTTGATATAGTACCTGCGTTATGCCACATTGGGTATGCTTAGGGTTCGATGCACGTAATCTCACAATTCCGACATGCCGGGTTCGAAGTCAGTCGCAATGATTTGGGAGCAGATTGATTGCTTTGCGTTGTTTCTCCCAATGGTGTGAGCGTCGGTCTCTAAAAAAAATAACTTATCATAATAATGTGTCATGCCTATAAGCATGAGCGGTCATGGTTGGTTGTGGGTGATAAATTAAAAAGATAAGAGATGGCAGCCCTAACTCTAACAGCCAAAATGGTCCAATAAGATTTTCTAGGGGTATAGACTAATTTATAAACTGATGTTTCCTAACAGAGGACAATAGAGCACTGGAAATTTACCGAACCTTCTGGAGGATAGCGCTCACTCTTTGTAAACCAAGGGTTCGTGTGATTATGCAGCCAACCTCAGCTCCATAATAATGTTGTCCATTGACTAATAGTATCAAGGAGAACACACATGACAAAAACTAAAACACCAAATACCAAGTAAATAAACAACTCAAAAATAAAACAAATAACATTCTATTGGGATAACCTGGGAACAGGGGAAATAGTGTGCATGTTCATGTAACATGGCATAACGATACTCAACAGTAATTAAAAGTACAACACCATTTCCGTTAAAAATATGGCAATAACATCTAATTAATTAATTAACTGTCCAGGTGTTGTCTTGAAGAAGGAATGAAATTAGCACCTTCCTAGCTCCATTGTTTCAACTACACATATAAATGTCCATTTATTCACTACACATATCAATTGTTCATCATCGTCGTCATCATCATCATCATCATCATCATCATCATCATCATCATCATCATCATCATCATCATCATCATCAACATCATCATCATCATCATCATCATCATCATCATCATCATCATTATCATTTTCCACTTCTGCCGTCAAGCGTCGTGAGGAGGAATAATTTCCGTTCCAGCGCCCAATGGGCGGCACTGGATAATGTAATTCCGTGTGATTGTACAATGTCTTTGATGTCTTCAATCCATTTTCTTCTTGGACGTCCTCTTGGTCTCTTCGCAGATGATCTTTGATGTAAGAACAGTAATGGTAGTTGATGGTGTTGCATTCTAACGACATGGCCAAACCACTTGATCTTCTGTCTTTCAATAATATGGCACAAGGTGTTGACCCACTGTCTGTCTGATAACAGCGTGTCTCCCTCGGTCTCGAGTTGTTAAGTTGGCAGCTCTCCTCAGGCATCTCAACTCGAAGGTGTTGATTTTGCGAAAGTGTGATTTGGATACAGTCCAAGTTTGAGATTTGTAGCATAGGGTTGGTGTGAATATGCTGTTTATTATCTGTCGTTTTGCGGACATGGGTATTATTGGATGTCTCAGTAAGGGTGATAGTTGATATGTAAGTGCACTAGCTTTTTTACATCTGATTTCAATTTCTGTGGAAAGAGGTCTAGTGACGTATATCATGCCGGGGTTGATGTCCGGACAATGGAGAGACCAGTGATTATTAATGGTGAATCTCTCTTCCCGCACTGGAAAGGCATTCTCCTCCTCCTGCCTTGAAAACTATGACCCTCCTATTGTGATTCATCATTAATTATGAAAATACCCCATCTTTATCCAGACAAAGACCTTTTCAGCCCAATGAAGAAACCACGGTGCCCTTTAGACAACATATGCCAAACACTATAGTCATACCCAAGGATCATCATCATCATCATCATCATCTTCCACTTCTGCCGTAAAGCGTCGTGGGGAGGAGTAATTTGCGTTCCAGCGCCCGGTGGGCGGCACTGGATAGTGTCATTCCGTGTGGTTGTACAATGTCTCTGATGTCGTCAATCCATTTTCTTCTTGGACGTCCTCGTTGTCTCGTCGCAGATGATCTTAGATGTAAGGCCAGTGATGGTAGTTGCTGATGTTGCAATCTAACAACATGGCCAAACCACTTGATCTTCTGTCTTTCAATAAATGTGGCACAAGGTGTTGATCCCACAGTCTGTCTGATAGTAACATTTCTTACTCGGTCTCGGATTGTTAAGTTGGCAGCTCTCCTCAGGCATCTCATTTCGCAGGTGTTGATTTTGCGAAGGTGTAATTTGGATAAAGTCCAGGTTTGAGATTGGTAGCATAGGGTTGGTGTGAATATGCTGTTTATTATCTGTCGTTTTGCGGACATGGGTATGTTTGGATGTTTCAGTAAGGGTGACAGTTGATATGTAAGTGCACTAGCTTTTTGACATCTGATTTCAATTTCTCTGTCTAATCTGCCATCTTCTGTGATCATACTTCCAAGGTATTTGAATTCTTTAACTTGTTTCAGAGGTGTGTTATTTATCTGTATACTTAGTGGGCCTGGCGATCTGCTAACTTGCATTACTTCGGTTTTGGCTGTGTTTATACTCATATTGTATCTGCTGCAGGTTGAACTCAGATTAGTAATATGATTTTGTAGTCTGCCCTCGTCGCTGTAAAACAGGCACTGATCATCTGCAAATAGAAGTTCATTTATTCCCTGTGGGTCAGTTGTTTCATCTGGAGTAAAGAGTTCTAAATTTTCTGAATCTGGTCTGTCGAGACTTGCTTCTTTGGAAATTCTGTCCATGTAGATATTGAATAGCAGAGGAGAGAGCACACATCCCTGCCTCACTCCTGTATTGACTGTGAACATATCTGATATAACTTCTCGTGTTCTTACTGCACTTTGGCTCGAGTGGTACATGGCTATGATGTTTTCTAGCAGTTGGCCTTCTATCCCATAGTCTTCAAGGATGGTCCATAATTTGTATCTGTCTACTCTATCAAAAGCCTTTTCCTGATCTACAAACACAATATTCTGCTGGTCACTATATTCAATAGTTTTTTCACAAATTTGTCTAAGTGTAAATAATGCATCAGTGCAACTTTTACCTTTCCAAGGATACAAGTGAAAAAGAAAAGACAACAATCACCAAACAATAACAACAACAAAAGACAGACAGACAGACAGATAGACAGACAGACAGACAGACAGCGAGAGAGAGAGAGAGAGAGAGAGAGAGAGAGAGAGAGAGAGAGAGAGAGAGAGAGAGAGAGAGAGAGAGAGAACATAAGTTATTATGACTCACGGAAGGGCCCCATCACCTCAACATCAGATGCAGTCCCTCACTCCATATATTGACTTGATATGTCTTCTCTCACTCTTGCCTTATGGAAGAGAATCATTCTCGTTCTTTCAAGGTTCTAGCGCCGAGAATATCTGGTGGACATCAGCAAGGTTATGCTATTTCTCCGTCTTGGCAGTGCTTCTCTTTTCAGTATAAAGGTATATATAATCTCCCATCACATGTATAATATCTATATAAACCCATCATTAATTCTCTTCCTAAGATTACCCTTTAACTTCGTAAAGAAACTCTACCAAAACTTCAGATGTACCAGTTTTTAAGTTAACTATGGTTTTAAACTTACCAAAAGACATCATGAACTTTAACGAAAACACAACACCACAACAACAGCAGCCGACTGGCCAACACGTCATATTTCGTTAGTTCTTCTATAGTGACTGCACCTCAACATACAACTTCTGGCGGTATCTGCCGAGTCCACCTTATTAGCATATATTATTTTAATGAAAGTACTCCTGCCGCTTCCAATGGTAGGCCACCATTTTCGCGTGAACTTGACGTCACTTTGCTTGGATGTTATTGATATTCTTTGAATTGTGGAACAAGGCAGCTAATTTGAAACAACGGGAATAATTTTCCAGGTTGTAGTCTCTTTTCTCTTACCAGGCGGCAATTCTCCATGACAATGATCTTGACAACCATCCTCTGGGATGGGCTCATTCCACCATCTCGTCTGTGATCAAACGCCAGATGTTCATCTATTCATAGCTTGTTTACTACTCCAGTCGTTGACAATTTTATGCAAGGTGATGGGGAAAAGTGGAGAAATGCTAAAGTTAAATATCACAGATGTTTCTGTCGGGGGCACCCTTTAACACTGAAGTATTTGTCTCTATATATCTTTGCTATGTTTCGGGATTTATTAGGGCTGAACAAGAAATATTACAGTTGGCCATCTCACACATTCACCGGCATATTGAATCAGGTCTATGTTCTTGTCTACATTATGCCATGTGGCTAGACCATCCAGATATTTCTCTCTGCTCTCTCATTTCTCTCTGCCCTCTTATTTCTCTCTGCCCTCTCATTTCTCTTTTTCCATCAATAGTGCCAGTTGTCACTAATATTTTCAGTCTATTTCTCCTTACAACGTGCTCAAAATATCTTTACATCATCTCTATGTTTAATTTTCGAATCAATTTACGGTTTTCATTTGTTTCTTATAGGACTTGCTTATTCTCTAGCTAGTTGTCGGTACACATATTGATGTCGTCATATCTTATGCCATCTGGCCCCGGAGCGCTGTTTTTTTTTTAAACGTCGAAGCGCAGCCTTGATTTCTTTCACTTTCACTGTGACTTCATCCAAAATGTTCTGGGCATTGCACCAATCTGAGGTGACCTCCTTGGCGAGATTTTGGCCTTTCATGTCTGTCTGGTTGCTCTGCTCTAGATAGCGTTCAAAGAGGGCTTTGCCCTTGTTCTCGTCAGTCCTCTGCCAGATGAGATCAGCACCTTGGAAGTCAGGAATACTCTTATTCTTGACTACCCCACTCATGCTTTTATGTAGTCGCCAGAACAATTTCAGTGATTTGTCTGTGCTTACTCTGTGACATACAAGTGTATCTCTGCCCATTTTTCACTTTTAACCGCCTTAACCAGTTTTTTGAAGTAGCTTAATTGTGTGTGCATCTCTCTTTCCAAGTGCATGCAGAGACTAGGATGGGTAACTCTGCTCTTTTTTGTGGTTTGCCATTTCCTTACAGCACTACGTTTATCCACCCAGACATTTTCCACCTCACAATTTCACCAAGGTGGCTGCTCCAAGCTATTTTTCCTGCCCTTAAGCTTGCCTTTCTCCGCCAATATGCTGCAAGGGTGGTGGTCGCTGCCGTGGTTCCCTAGGATACCCCATCTACATACTGTAGTGAGTGAAGGAGAAACCAGCGCCAGATCAATAACACTGTCCTCATCACCTGGAAGACTTGCTGTTCTGGTGACACAGTCACTGTTGATACAAACCAGGTCAATGGTTTCAAGTGCAGTCTCGAGCTCCTCCCCCTGTGTGTTGGAGGAAATGTTTCCCCATGATCTGCTTTTAGCGTTGAAATCGCCACAAAAAATAACATTTCTCTCGTGACCTATAATGTCACCTAAGCACTGCCACTTTTGGTAATCCACACTCGCGTTACGGGCATAACCATTAACCAACACAAATGGTAGACCGGACTGAACTCTAACCGCCTGTATTAGTATGTCGTCACTGTCCCAACTAAACATGTCTAGCTCTGAAGCCACCATACTGTAACGAATAAGAATCACCATTCCCAGGTGTCGCCTGTTGTAGAAACATTTGAAACCGGCAATCTGGAGTAACCCATCACCCAGTCTCGTCTCCTGAAGTGCTACAGTGTCGCTCCTGTATACTAGGTTTTCCAGAATAGGGCCTCGTTGTTTTACGCTGGCGCAGTTCCAATATAGAATACGAGTATTCCTGAGGCCCAGACGGTCACACTTAAGTCTAAAACGCCTTGACCCACCCCGCCTGCCTTGCCATTTACGGCAATGTACAGACATGTACAAAAACAGTATAGGGAGCGCTAGTATCAAGAAGGAGTGCTTATACAGCATTCTGATTCCCTTGCCGAAGCCTGGCAAAGACAACACAAATATTCAGTCATATCGAGTAATAACCATGCAGAATACAATAGACAAGCTACTGGAGAAGTTAATTGCGATGTGTTTTCTCACCTACCCTGGAAGGGTACCATCCAAAAAGAGAAATGTAGACCAATGCAGCATTTTTTGCCCATGATGTCTATGAAGGATTCCATTCAAGCATTGAAACATTTGCTGCAGCGATTTGTCTTGAGGACGAGTACAATAGAGTACCATTGGATGTTTTAATGCTTCAGCTTCTTGATCTTAAGATAAGCCTTTCCTCCTTAGTTGGATCGCTGCAGCCCTCTTCCAGCGGAAAGTAGTCTTAAGATGTGACAGTTGGACTTCAGAACCAACAACAATATATTCTGGTCTACCACAGGAATAACCATTATCCCCGGTGCTGTTCAACGCCTACACTGTGAGAATCCCCAGCGAGCAAATCATAGGACCGGGGAGGACATTGTCGTATGCATACGATGTTTTAGTGTATCGCCAGGGCAAGGATAGGGATCAGGTTGCTGTGGAACTACAAACCGAACTTAATCGCATAAGCACTTGGTGTGTTGAAACTGGGGCAATGGTCAACCCAACAAAGGCAACAGTGACAAAAGTTCCCTTTGAATAACCTTATTGTCAACACCCCAACGCCAACTTTAAATCTGGGTTCAGAGGCGGTGGAAAGAACGCAGGCGATGAATTTACTGGGGATACGATTTGATCGAAGCCTAGCTTATTCTGAGCATGTAGACCAGGTGATAACAAGGGCCAAGCGGGGTTTGGCTGCGATGCGGGTGATGGCGGCAGCAAACTGTGAGCTGCGCCATCTATGTCTTATTTTAAGAAGGTCTGGTCCTTTCTGATTTTGGAGTATGCGATGGCGATCCTGACTCTCAGCCATAAGCAGATAGAGAGGATGGAAAGGACACAGAACGAAGCTGTGTGTATTATTCTTGGATGTACAAGAGATACAGCATGCAGGGCGATGCATTACCTTCTTGATTTTCCAACCCTGAGGGACAGAATACAATTTTGCCAAGCACATGCCTATCACAGAGTCAACTCAAACACACAACATCCACTACACAGCGAAATTAAGAAGGTAAAGGGCAGCAAGTTAAAAAGAGGAAAGTCGTTGATGGGTCAAGCCGAAGTCATTCTTCAGCAGGTGTGTTAGATTGAGGACTTAGAACCTGGTGAGGAGTGGGTGCAAGTGCCAACGGAGTTCTGTACATCCTTTTCAGTGTGCATTCAACTAGACAAACATGCAGACAAGAAAATCCAGCTGCTCTGGAGGCGGAAGTGCAGGTTCTGATCTTCGAGAATTCGTTAGAGGATGATGCTGTTATTTACACGGATGGTTCGGTCTTCGGAGGAATTAGAAGTTCATGGGCTTTTACGGCTCAGGCCGGAGGGAAAAGTGAGAAGGAAGAGTCTGGCACTTTTGCTTTGACCACAAGCAACCTGACTATGGAAGTCATGGCAGTAAGTAAAGCAATAACATGGCTCGACACAGACATTCAATATGGCACGTTTCCTTAGTGACACAGTGAGTATGCTCACGATGATAGAGATGGGGTGGGTCCGAAAAGAATGGCTGCTGTCTCTGGAGCGGTCTCGGCTGGCAAAGATTAGTTTCATCTTCGTGCCAGGGCATGCGGGTGTACAAGGGAATGAGCAGGCTTGCAGGATGGGCTACTGTGGAAGGCGGACGAGCCATGGACCAGGCAGACATTCTGAATGCTCTACGAGAAGTAAGTTGTTTACGAGAACCAAACGATGATTAGGAATCGACAACAATGGTCAGGCTGCGAGAACAGCAAGTTAAAAGATGCGTGGCCAAACAAGAACACTACGCAGGAAGCCAAAGAAGAGTAATAAACCAGCACAGAACTGATGTCGTGAGCCGCTACACGCTGCGGGATTTGCTGAGGAGGGGATCCGAGCACTTATGGACTGAATGGTTCGATGTGCAATGAGGATGATCTGTCGACTAACTAACTAACTGACTGACTGACTGACTGACTGACTAACTGACTGACTGACTGACTGACTGATTAACTAACTAACTAACTAACTAACTAACTGACTGACTGACTGACTGACTAACTAACTGACTGACTGACTGATTAACTAACTAACTAACTAACTAACTAACTGACTGACTGACTGACTGACTAACTAACTGACTGACTGACTGATTAACTAACTAACTAACTAACTGACTGACTGACTGACTGACTGACTGACTAACTGACTGACTGACTGACTGACTGATTAACTAACTAACTAACTAACTAAATAACTGACTGACTGACTGACTGACTGATTAACTAACTAACTAACTAACTAACTAACTAAATAACTGACTGACTGACTGACTGACTGATTAACTAACTAACTAACTAACTAACTAAATAACTGACTGACTGACTGATTAACTAACTAACTAATTAACTAACTAACTTACTAACTGACTGACTGACTGACTGTCTGACTGACTAACTAACTAAAAACTGACTAACTAACTAACTAACTAACTAACTAACTAACTAACTAACTAAGTAACTAACTAACTAACTAACTAACTAACTAAATAACTGACTAACTTACTAACTAGGATTTGCTTATTGATTTTCTGTCCGTATTATGTGCATTTTTTAAAGAAACCATGTTTCCACTGTCATTAGATGTCTCTCAACCTGTCTGCTAATTGCTCATCTATATATAACAATATAAGTTATACAATGCACCTCAAAACGCTTTTTTATAATTTCAATTGACAGCCTTTTATTGGTCATGTTTTCCTTCATGCAAAACGCTACCCGTGCCATAACTATTCTTGTTCTAATCTCTACAAGGCACCTCCCATTAGATGTCATAACTACTCTTAGATAGTTGTATGGAATAATTTGTTTCAGAATTTTCCTATTTAATTTTTTTTTTTCCGCGTTTCCATCCTGTTTCAGGATATTGCGGTCAACACCAGCATCTTTCAGCTGTATGTTGATTCCTAGGCTAGATTACGCTCATCAGCACGCCACGACTTTCTGAGCGACCGGCTCCATACTCTCATAAGTCACTTTTGCGATTCGAACCACTGCTAATTCTCGTCGCGTCACGTGACGAGAGTATTCGGGGTTAGCGGAGAAAGCTGCTAACACCTCGGCCACGGAGCCGGCCCTATTTAATTGGATGTTACATTATGGTATATCTTTTATTTTTTAGACTAACGTAATCTTTGTTTTCTAGCCCTAGTTGTTCAGTGTGTACAATACCGTATCTACTAAATGTTGCAGACCCTGTTCGTTGTTTAAGGGGAATTAAGATTATTTCAAGATCGCGTTAATACAAGAACCGATTACTTGATATTGTTTTTCCCTTCATACTGTACGTTTCTGTACGTCTCACCCTTCTAAAATTCAATTTATAAAGTAAGTAGACCCACAAATCATGTTTTATGTGTGTCACGAGGCGAGTTAGATGGTGGTTACATCTGATGGTACCAGGGCGACAGATATGTCACAAGCGTGATTGGCAGTGTAACATCCCCGATCAACTGGCGCTCTGGGCAACGGCTCGCGGGTATGATCCAGGAGAATCAGCCTGATAGATATGAAGGCAAGCCCGGCAGGTCTGCTCCTCACTCCCAACACATCACAGGAAGGCAAGACATGCAAACATCAAACGACAACACCCTGAGGTGAGATGAACAGTGACGTGTAATGGCCACTGGTGAGACGTCAGGTGACAGTAATGAGCATTCACGCCTCTCCAGTCTTCAGTCTTTCGAGGTCGTCTCATGCTCCTGTACCGCGCTCACAGATCACTCGTACCTGGCAGTAGTGTTGTATGAGGGTGTCCCCTATCGCCTGTGAGAGTGGTGTCAGAGCCAATTCAGATCGATGTAGCGGTATGCTGACCCGACATGAGCTCAGAGTAGTGGCCATCAATAACAAAGATCGAACAGCCGTACCAAGAGTGCGGCAGTCGGTACTTTTGCTTTCTTTCACCCCAAACAAAAGGGAATCCCAGGGTATGACGTCACATCCAGGGGTTCCCTGTGTTGCGCCGAACATTCAGGGGGTTTCCGTGTGTTGCGCCGTAGCTCGGTGCGCAATTCTATGCGGCGGCGGCGGTGCGCTATTCTTTCACTTTCCGGTTAGGGTTAAGGTTAGGGGGTAGGGTTAGGATTAGGATTAGGGGTAGGTACCCTACCCCTAACCCTAATCCTAACCCTAACCCTAACCGGAAAGTGATTGCAGGACCGATGCAAATGAGGATCGAAGGGAGACAGAAACGGTTGCCACAGCCCAAAGAAACAACACTGTGGTGAGGGGCAATTGAAACGAACTGACACGCACTCCACCCGAACACAGAGGAGATCACCGTCGGCGCTAAATATAGCTGGTGACTCTAAATATAGCTGGCAAAGTTTGTTTGGGGTGAAAGAAAGCAAAAGTACAGTCAGCACTTGCAGCAGCTGGCCATGCCTGAACGTGAGGTGAAAGTGTAACTGTGGCCTAAGTCCATGCATGAAGTAGTGACGGTTGAGTGTAGCAAGTCTAAAGGCGATGTACTGGACGTCTAACCTATATGAGCCCTGGCGTAGTAAAGCACTACGAATCCCGTTGCGTTGTTATCCAACGCAAGTCTATGACGTGATACTTGTTTATTACCAGTGCCACATTGTGCTTACTTCTATTACTATTCTATTTATATATACTGATGCGCTTGCTCATCAGTTTCTCTCTACCTGTCTGTCATATGGCATATGACAATGTGGACGTCTGGACTTGTTTTCGTATGTGCTATTAAATTTAGCTTCAATTATTACGTATACTGTGTAGGGGCGGGGGCGGGATTTTTAGGTAGGAAATTTGAAAAGGGGGGGGGGGGATGACGTTCTGAAAATATGGTGAAAGGGGGGGGGGGGGGGCATGGGCCAAATTTGTAGGTAGGAAATACGAAAGGGAATGAATGACGTTCTAAAAATATGGTGAAGGGGGGCATGGGCCAAAAAAAGGTTGAGAACCACTGGTCTAGTCCATTGTTATGTTCAGTAATTTGCCATTATTTTCTGAACTACCGTCGCTCAAACCGTCTAAATCAACACAAGGCATCTGCTTCCAAATCGTGTGCTGCTGATTTCGGACCCTCGACCCGGTGTGACGGGGAATTTGAAACACATTCAATGACCCTAAAATACAGCGCCGTCAGCAGTATCAAACTAGTGTACGTAAAATTGCCTAGAAAATCACAGTCAATACATGCTCGGGTTGATTGCTTACAAAGTCGCTTAAAAGTCGACAGGGTCGACTTCATTGCACCGGGATTTTATCCCATATGGCTCGTTCTCTTTCCGCAGCGCGGAAAGCGTCGCACAAAGCACGAACTCCGTAGCTTTAGCGACGACCCATAGGCGTCTCGCTATATTTCACTCGTGAACTGAAGGTCGGGGCCCCCCCCCCCCCCCCCCCCCCCCCCCCCCCCCCCCCCCCCCCCCCCCCCCCCCCCCCCCCCCCCCCCCCCCCCCCCCCCCCCCCCCCCCCCCGGACTTTCTAACCCAAAACCTTCGTGCCCCAGCCGGTTCCCCATTTCGACGGGCCCCATAATTCTTTCCAATTTCTGACGGTTTTCCCATTGCCTCGCACTTTTAAACTTTGTTCCCATGCCCGCAACAGACAGGCCTCTTATTTTCCCCTTACTGCCCGTTTACCTTTACTTTTGACTTTTTTCCCCTTATTTTCTCGTTAAATTTCTGACTTTGTTTCCCCTTATTTTCTCGTTCACATTTCTTAACTGTGTTTCCCCTTATTGTTTCTCGTTCACATTTCTTGACTTTGTTTCCCCTTATTGTTTCTCGTTCACATTTCTTGACTTTGTTCCCCTTATGTTCTCGTTCACATTTCATAACTGTGTTTCCCCTTATTGTTTCTCGTTCACATTTCTTGACTTTGTTTCCCCTTATTGTTTCTCGTTCACATTTCTTGATTTGTGTTTCCCTTATTGTTTCTCGTTTCTTTAAACCATTTCATGACTTTTTTTCCCCCTTATTTTCTCGTTCACATTTCATGACTTTGTTTCCCCTTATTGTTTCTCGTTCACATTTCATGACGTGTTTCCCCTTATTGTTCTCGTTCACATTTCATGACTGTGTTTCCCTTATTGTTTTCTCGTTCACATTTCTTGACTGTGTTTCCCCTTATTGTTTCTCTCGTTCACATTTCTTGACTGTGTTCCCCTTATCATTTCTCGTTCACATTTCTTGACTGTGTTTCCCCTTATGTTTCTCGTTCACAATTTCATGACTTTGTTTCCCCTTATTGTCTCTCGTTCACATTTCATGACAGTGTTTCCTCTTATTGTTTCCCCTTACTGTCTCTCGTTTACATTTCTTGACTTTTTTCCCCTTATTGTTTCTCGTTCACATTTCATGACTTTGTTTCCCCTTATTGTCTCTCGTTCACATTTCTTGACTGGTGTGTTCCTCCTTGTATTGTTTCCGTTTCACAGTTTCATGACTTTGTTTCCCCTTATTGTTCTCGTTCACATTTCTGACTTTGTTTCCCCCTTATTGTCTCTCGTTCACATTTCATGACTTTGTTCCCCTTATTGTTTCTCGTTCACATTTCTTGACTTTGTTTCCCCCTTATTGTTTCTCGTTCACATTTTCATGACTTTGTTTCCCCTTATTGTTTCTCGTTCACATTTCATTGACTTTGTTTCCCCTTATTGTTTCTCGTTCACATTCTTGACTTTGTTTCCCCTTATTGTCTCTCGTTCACAGTTCATGACTGTGTTTCCCCATTATTGTCTCTCGTTCACATTTCATGACTTTGTTTCCCTTATTGTTTCTTGTTCACATTTCTGGACTGTGTTTCCCCTTATTGTCTCTCGTTCACATTTCATGACAGTGTTTCTCCTTAGTGTCTCCTTGTTCACATTTCATGACTTTGTTTCCCCTTATTGTATCTTGTTCACATTTCGTGACTGTGTTTCCCGTTATTGTTTCTCGTTCACATTTCTTGACTGTGTTTCCCCTTATTGTTTCTCGTTCACATTTCTTGACTTTGTTTCCCGTTATTGTTTCTCGTTCACATTTCTTGACTGTGTTTCCCCTTATTGTTTTCTCGTTCACATTTCTTGACTTTGTTCCCGTTATTGTTTCTCGTTCACATTTCTTGACTGTGTTTCCCCTTATTGTTCTCTTGTTCACATTTCATGACAGTGTTTCCCCTTATTGTCTTCTCGTTCACATTTCATGACTTTGTTCCCCTTATTGTCTCTTGTTCACATTTCTTGACTGTGTTTCCCCTTACTGTCTATCGTTAACACTTCATGACTGTGTTTCCTCTTATCTTTCTCGTTCACATTTCTTTTTCCCCATTTGTTTCCCCTTTTTTCTTTTTCGTTCACCTTTTTTTCATGATCTTGTTGTCCCCCCGTTTTGCCCGTTCCACACATGATTTGGGTTTGTTCCTTTAAATTGTTTTCTCGTGCACATTTCATGACTGTTTTCCCCCTTTTGCTTTAATTTCATGCTTTCCCATTGTTTCTTGTTACATTTCATGACTGTGTTCCCCTTATTGTTTTTTGTTCACATTTCATGACTTTGTTTCCCCTTATTTTCTCGTTCACATTTCATGACTGTGTTCCCCTTATTGTTTCTCGTGCCATTTCTGACTGTGTTCCCCTTATTGTTCTCGTTCACATTTCATGACTTTTTTTCCCCTTATTGTTTCTTGTTCACATTTCATGACTGTGTTCCCCCTTATTGTCTCTCGTTCACATTTCATGACGTGTTTCCCCTTATTGTTTCTTGTTCACATTTCATGACTTTGTTTCCCTTATTGTTTCTGTTCACATTTCATGACTTTGTTTCCCCTTTATTGTCTCTTTTTCACATTTCTTGACTGTTTTTCCCCTTATTGTTCTGTTCACTTCATGACTGTTCCCTTATTGTTCTGTTCACATTTCATGACTGTGTCTCCCGTTATTGTTCTCGTGCACATTTCATGACTGTGTTCCCCTATTGTTCTCGTTCACATTTCATGACTGTGTTCCCCGTTATTGTTTCTTGTTCACATTTCATGACTGTGTTCCCCTTTATTGTCTCTCGTTGCACATTTCATGACTGTGTCTCCCCTTATTGTTTCTCGTGACATTTCAGACTGTGTCTCCCCTTTTTGTCTCGTTCACATTTCATGACTGTGTTCCCCTTATTGTTTCTTTCACATTTCAGACTGTTCTCCCCTTATTGTTTCTTGTTCCATTTCATGACTGTGTCTCCCGTTATTGTTTTCTCACATTTTGACTGTGTCCCCGTTATTGTTTCTCTTCCATTTTGATGTTGTTCCCCTTATTGTTTTCTCGTGCACATTTCATTTGTTCCCCTTATTGTTTCTCGTTCACATTTCTGACGTGTCTCCCCTTATTGTTTCTGTTACATTTTTTGGGGTTTCCCCTTATTGTTTCTCTGCACATTTCATGACTGTGTCCCCCTTTTGTTTCTTGTTCCATTTCATGATGTGTCTCCCCTTTTGTTTCTCTTCACATTTCATGATTGTTCCCCTTATTGTTTCTTGTTCACTTTCATGATTGTTCCCCGTTATGTTTCTCGTTCACATTTCTGACTGTTCTCCCCTTATTGTTTCTTGTGCACATTTCATGACTGTGTTTCCCCTTATTGTTTCTCGTTCACATTTCATGACTTTGTTTCCCTGATTGTTTCTTCGTTCACATTTCATGACAGTGTTTCCCCTGATTGTTTCTCGTTCACATTTCATGACTGTGTTTCTCCTTATTGTTTCTCGTTCACATTTCATGACTGTGTTTCCCCTTATTGTCTCTGTTCACATTTCTTGACTGTGTTTCTTCTTAATGTTCTCTCGTTCACACTTCATGACTTTGTTTCCCCTTATTGTTTCTCGTTCACATTTCATGACTGTGTTTCCCCTTATTGTTTCTCGTTGCACATTTCATGACTATGTTTCCCCGTTATTGTCTCTGTTTACATTTCTTGACTCCGTTTCCCCTTATCATTTTCTCGTTCACATTTCTTGACTGTGTTTCTCCTTATTGTTCTCTCGTTCACACTTCATGACTGTGTTCCCCTTATATTTCTCGTTCACATTTCATGACTGTGTTTCCCCTTATCATTTCTCGTTCACACTTCATGACTATGTTTCCCCTTATCATTTCTCGTTCACATTTCATGACTGTGTTTCCTCTTATAATTTCTCGTTCACATTTCATGACTGTGTTTCCCCTTATCATTTCTCGTTCACATTTCATGACTTGTTTCCCCTTATTGTTTCTCGTTCACATTTCATGACTATGTTTCCCCTTATTGTTTCTCGTTCACATTTCATGACTGTGTTTCCCCTTATTGTTTCTCGTTCACATTTCATGACTATGTTTCTCCCCTTATCATTTCTCGTTCACATTTCATGACTATGTTTCCCCTTATCATTTCTCGTTCACATTTCATGACTATGTTTCCCCTTATTCATTTCTCGTTCACATTTCATGACTATGTTTCCCCTTATCATTTCTCGTTCACATTTCTTGACTGTGTTTCCCCTTATTGTTTCTCGTTCACATTTCATGACTGTGTTTCCCCTTATTGTTTCTCGTTCACATTTCATGACTATGTTTCCCCTTATCATTTCTCGTTCACATTTCATGACTGTGTTTCCCCTGATCATTTCTCGTTCACATTTCATGACTATGTTTCCCCTTATTGTTTCTCGTTCACATTTCATGACTGTGTTTCTCCTTATTGTTTCTCGTTCACATTTCATGACTGTGTTTCCCCTTATGGTTTCTCGTTCACATTTCATGACTATGTTTCCCCTGATTGTTTTCTCGTTCACATTTCATGACTGTGTTTCCCCTTATTGTTTGTCGTTCACATTCATGACTGCGTTTCTCCTTGTTGTCTCTTGTTCACACTTCATGACTTTGTTTCCCCTTACTGTCTATCGTTAACACGTCATGACTATTTCCCCTTATTGTCTCTTGTTCACATTTCATGACTGTGTTTCCTCTTATCATTTTCTCGTTCACATTTCTTGACTGTGTTTCCCCTTATTGTTTCTCGTTCACATTTCATGACAGTGTTTCTCCTTATTGTTTCTCGTTCACATTTCATGACTATGTTTCCCCTTATTGTTTCTTGTTCTCATTTCATGACTGTGTTTCCCCTTATTGTTTCTCGTTCACATTTCATTACTATTTTCCCTTATTGTTTCTCGTTCACATTTCTTGACTGTGTTTCCCCTTATTGTTTCTCGTTCACATTTCATGACTATGTTTCTCTTATTGTTTCTCGTTCACATTTCATGACTTTGTTTCCCCTTATTGCTTCTCGTTCACATTTCATGACTGTGTTTCTCCTTATTGTCTCTTGTTCACACTTCATGACTTTGTTTCCCCTTACTGTCTATCGTTAACACGTCATGACTATTTCCCCTTATTGTCTCTTGTTCACATTTCATGACTGTGTTTCCTCTTATCATTTCTCGTTCACATTTCTTGACTGTGTTTCCCCTTATTGTTTCTCGTTCACATTTCATGGACTATGTTTCCCCTTATTGTTTCTCGTTCTCATTTCATGACTGTGTTTCCCCTTATTGTTTCTCGTTCACATTCATTACTATTTTCCCTTATTGTTTCTCGTTCACATTTCTTGACTGTGTTTCCCTTATTGTTTCTCGTTCACATTTCTTGACTGTGTTTCCCCTTATTGTTTCTCGTTCACATTTCATGACTGTGTTTTCCCTTATTGTTTCTCGTTCACCCTCTAACCTCCACGTTCATGTATCTAATCAAAGCAGTGGTTAGTTTCAAGATCATGACATTCAGACGTACATTGCAAGTACCTCAGAAGTCGGAGTGGGTTTGCCTGATGGCGAGGGACACTGATAATAGGAGAGCTAATCCACACACAAAATCAGTCCGGTGCAGTAGAAGTTGTATCATGTGTACAAACCGCGCTTCGTTCACAGCGAGCAAACGAGGAAGACAATAAATGACATTCCTGTTCTGTTTGGTGATGGGAAGCTATCTGATGCCATCTTTGTTTACGCTGGCTAATGCATGCTGTTCATGACTGTAAAAGGTCACTGACCTTTGTGGGATTATTTTAATGTGAAATGATGCGACGAACACTTCTTGTGCTTGTAATATAGATGATATTCCATTATTTTGTGACTGTTCATAATCTAAAAATGATGACTAGATTTTGTCTTGGAAGTTTATAAGCAACATTTTGTTTCATATGGCCAGTGGTGTCTATTGCCCGTGTGCTGTTGTAAGAATATGTTGCTGTTTCATAAGGTATGTCTAATAAACTACAAACTACAAACATACATTAATTTGTACCAGCGCAAAATATGACTAAAATGGTATGGCAGAATTACGATTGTGGAGCTCAAGGAGAAAACTAAGAAAATAGCATTAAATCAAGAAGCGAAGAAAAGACGCTGCCGCTGGATAGGCCATATGTCATAACCAGAAAGAATGTACAGGACAGGAGAAATAGAGGAAGATTTGAAAAACACACACACACACACACACACACACACACACACACACACACACACACACACACACACACATACACCATACCACACAGGGAGAGAAAGAGCGGGGAGAGAGAAGAGAAGAGAAAAGAGAAGAGAAGAGAAGAGAAGAGAAGAGAAGAGAAGAAAAGAGAAGAAAAGAGAAGAGAAGCAGAGAGGGAATGAATTATAAAGGGAAGGACATGGAGCTAAACATGAGAAGAAATGGGACAGTTTAGTTTAGTCAACGGATCAACATCACGGCACACGGGTGTAAACCCATAAGTGCCCCGTTCTACTCCTAACTCAAGCCTGAGTCCGGAGAATCTCAACTCAATGCACGAACTCCGTAGCACCTGACGAGGATCCTGAAATACTTTGGGTAGTTTTTAACTCGAAATGTTTCCCGGACAGCGCCGTTAGGTTACTCTTTTTCGGTTTCCAAATACCAAGGGATGTTTTCCGTATGCAACAATACACACGGCGTCCGATCTCACTACCCAGAGACAAGGGGGACATTTCGTTACTAGAAATCCATGTGAAAAAATCCCGGCCCTAATCGGGGCTTGAACCCAGGACCTGCAGCACTTGAGGAGGACACCATACCCGAGACCACTAAGCCCCCTAGAAAGAATATGACATATGAACCGACCCATTATGCCTCTCCTTTAAAATGTTCGTTATATACTAGGCACATCATTACGATCTAATGTGTTTGTTATTTGACCTGCGCTGGGTTACTATACAGTTCCGAGACCCGTTCTACTATTTCAATGGCTAAATACCATTCTGTCGATATTCCATAGTTGTGGGCTCTGGTGCCATGATAGACCTGGTTAAAGATGACACCATTTTAAGGGGTGTCTAGCTGGTGGTAACAGGTTCAAATCCCATCGTGGTAACTATAGCTGTCAATTTTTACGACGTTGTCGAGTGTGTCTTCTAATGTCTACTGTTTTTGCTACTTCTTTGAGCGGCACGCAATACTTGAGGATTCGGTTATGAGTACTCAAAATCAACACCAAGCGGTATGTTCCGAAATGGCTGGCAGCTGATTTAGAACCTTCTCACCCGGTATGTCGAGGAATTATGAAACCGCTCTCACTAACCCCTAATCGATAGACGGCGATTATTTATCACTATTGTCTGAAAATGCTATGTGCTTCATTGTTCACTGTTTATTTTTATACAGCTAAAGTTTCATGACTTTAGCACCTGTAAAACAACAAGTTTATTGAATGTTTTGGAGCGCACGAATGTTTTGTTAACATCTAAACGCTCCCAAATTCACACAGAATCGACGAATTCTGAACGTCTCAAAGATGGGAGGACCTTGAAAGGATTAGCTTAGAGTAAATAGAGGTTACCCCAGACCTGGTCACGACATTGACACAACAGACATAGTCACAACATTGACTCAACGGCAGCAGACTTGGCTCGGGCCGTATTAAACCAGGCTGACGGCCACATTGTCATCATTTAGCGCAGTCTTTGGAAATAGTTGAGCCCACTTCCTTCAGCTCTTAATCACGCGTCCTACTGGTTCTAGTCGGAAGAAGCTTGTACTTTTAAAAGAATAAGAATACATTTATTTGTGTCATTTCTTCACTTCTGTCAAACTGGTTCAGCTGTCGTTGAAACAGAAGTAAAGCAGAATAACAAACGAAGAGACACCCAAACGAAAAAACATAGCTAGTAAAGTATAAAATAGTAACACAATTATAACAGAAAAATCTTGAGAAAACAACTGTTAAATTTTCAGCAATTTGTCACAGAGAAACAATTGTTTTTACTGTTACACATAATATAAGTAAGAAATATCAGTGAGAAACAGCAAAATATCGTTAGTTCCAATAATAAAAGTTACTTGTAATTGAAGATAGTATCAAGTTTAACTTCTGACGATGAAGCAGCTAATGGAATTATTCTGCGTGGTCTTCCTGCTGGCTGTGTTGGCTGTGAAGGCGGAGGAAGACAACGGCGATGGAGAGGGCAGCTTGGTAGAATCCTGTGAGCAGGAGGACTTCTATTGCGATTACGAAGATCCATCCGTGTTCTACAGATGTATTGACCATGTGCTTCACACCTTCCGTTGTCCTAGTGGGCTACATTTCAGGTGAGTGCCAGAACACGTTTATAAGTAAGTAAAGGACATTTTTACACGTCATAATGTGATTGGGCATATGTTTCTAGACGTATATGTTTATGGTCCAATCGGTTTTAGATGTGCGATATGGTCAGTATCACGCCGGCCACCTCTACTTCCCAAGATATTTCTTGGTAGTCATTTAAGGCTGTGTTGACCTGGAATACCAGATCAAATGTCACATTTTGCCTTGGTGGGAATTCGAATCCTTGTTCGTTATCCCGACAGACGAACGTTCAGCCACTACTCTGCCGCTGCTCCAAGAATATGTTTCTGTTTAAGTGTTATTACTTAGGACACACTTTCAGTTTCCACCTCTGAATGTTTACTTTTGTTCTCCTTGGATACATATATGGAGGTATGCGTGGTTTGTTGTTTCTAAAGGGCCATCTTCATTGCACAAGTCTTCCTCTTCAGCGTCAGCGAGGATGCCAATGTTTGTATACAGCGATTCTTTTGTGGTGAGGACCCCAATGTGTGTATACAGCAGGGGTGGAGAACCTGTTCTCTGCTAGTAACATTTGAACATCAGTCATGAGCCATGCAAAATTATCCACTTAAAAAGTAGCGTACCGTATTTGGTAAAACATTTAATTAACTGGAGTGCAATGGGATGATGAATCGTCTTAAGCGTCTTCCCATATCTGCCATTGCCTTATATATCGTAGAAATGTTGTCATTGCGAAATATTGTCTCAATAAAAATATCAATATAATAGGTTTCACTAAACAAGCTCATTTAATTTAATATATAACGCAACACGTCTTCAGCCATGTTAATTACATTTATTTCACAACTGTGTCACACCCCTGTTTCCCATTTTCCGTCATCTATTTTTGTTTGGTCCAAAACTACTACTTTTTGATTGGCACTGAGTCTGTTAAGTCAGCTCTAATGTGATGGCTGGAAATGCTTCTCTTTGGCGAGTCGTGTGATGTTGACTGCTAATGAACAGCTTCTCGCACCTGCTTGTCCAGGCTGGCGTCAGTCAGTCTGGCCCACCGTCGGCTCTTTGCGATGGTCAGTTTTCAAAAGAAGTGCTCACGGCAGTAACTTATTTCTAACACAGATGCATATTTCACAGGAAATGCCTCTATTAGAAGCCAGCAACATGTTTGGAACATGTCAACTACAGGGCACTTATCGTATGCACATTCTTCTTCTTCTTCTTCTTCTTCTTCTTCTTCTTCTTCTTCTTCTTCTTCTTCTTCTTCTTCTTCTTCAGGGACCTGGTTTGGACCAGACATCCATGATCATGACTCACAAATTATGTCTGTCTGTCCAAACTCTCATCTAATGCCTACAGTACCTTGCGGTGTAGGACAAGGGAGGTGGAGGGGGGGGGAGGGGTCTTGAGCCTGAGGAACTAAGGCCGCCTGGCTAGTGAAGTCCCCGCGAACTGTGCAGGTTAGGGTTTTATCTTTATCCCCGACAGAAAAAACAACCCCAAACCTTACCGAGAATTCGAACTCGAGTCTCCCGAATGGAAAACTCGACATTCTCACCACTTGGCCAGTCACTCCTCACTAATTCTCTATGTTGTATAATATTTTGATGACATGTCTGTTGCTTATACTACAGTATTATTTGTTGTTCATCTGTTTAAGTTTTCCACATAGATTATGATGTCTTCTTCTTCCCCTCTTACCTATTACTTCTCCACATAAGGCTAATCTACACCGTCAACGGTCTTCTGTTGTTATGTTCTTTTTTTTTTACTTTCTGTCATTTTTCTTTTCTTATGGCTTTGATACATAATCTGGTAACACCTCCAGCTCTTAACGCCTCAACGTCTCTATTCTTCTCTATACGCCATTTTTTTTTCGCGTTCATTTGCTTTGATCTCAAGCATAGTTCATACACGTACTACTTCTAGTGCAGTGGGCTGATATTGCGTGTGGATTACCTCTTCCTATTACCAGTGTCGATCGCCAACAGGTGAACCCACTCAGACTTCTCAGATATTTGTAATTTACATTCCCAAGTCAACTACGAGAAGTCAATATTTTAGTCCAACTGACCGGTCTAGGGACTGAACCCGCTACCTCGGCATCAGCACACCGGAAGTTTAAGAGCTACCGCTGTTATCCATTCGACCATGATGACCTCCTCTATATGCGATATTTTCAAAGCCACATCTCCATCTTCTCCGGTCTCCTCACTACTTCATTACACATTGCCCAGCATTGATATCTCTACAGAAGAGAAAGCACACACAGTATGGTCGTATAGAATACATTAAATGTGATTTGAAGTGATGAAAGGAAAGGCGGTGAAGAGGTCACCGAGTTGTCATAATATTGTGACAAAGTATGAATAACATCAGAATTTCTCAACTCTGCGCCAGTTTGTTTTGTATAAGGTGTATTTTTAATGACTGCAGTTTTAGAAAATATTTCAGTCCCAAGTTTTGTATTTACCTACTGTGGAATTCATGCAACTTAATAGGTAATAATCTTTTACACGCCTAAACTGATTCAGTGCCCACGGATAATATATCATCAAATGTAACCTCATATTTGGACAGAAGGAAAATATATCGCTAAACTAGGGTCATAGTGTTATTTATTTTGTTTCATGCATCTTCTTCAATTTCAAAGCTCAGGGAACGGAGATTTACATTATAAAACGTGATAATTTGACTGGGTACCGCGTCTAGTCGAAGCCTTGTATTTGTCTGGCACTGAATCGGTTAAGGCACATTGAGCATATGCAGGGCCATTTTTTAAAATAGATCAATCGGCACTCGGTTGTTAAAACCTCACAGGTCGTCTTTACTTCCAAGGACATTTCTTTGTATCTTTTTTAGTCTGGGTCAACCTGGGAATTCAGGTCAATTTTACATAAATCCGCATGGCTGGAGATTCGAACACATGAACATCTGATAGGCAGGCAAGCGTGCTAGCTACTGTGATACGGCAGCTCCCTACGACTGGAATGCTTCTATTCATTAGTTGTCAGTTCATGTCCTGTTTTGAAGCTTGGCGATTATGTTAAGTAAAGTGTCAGACTGGTGCTGCTCGACTTAGAGTTCCCTCTATCTTCACCTAGAAGTCTCTGCATGACTAGGAGACGAGGGTTGTCCTTGTCAACATCTTCCTCGCTTGTCAAGGATCTCACTTTCCTATATTAACTTTAGTTAGCCTTGATACTGTGAAATGTAACTTATGATCAAATACCAATATTCTACGCCTCTGTATGTCAAGGTAACTTGATCAAACTGTGAGCTTTTACTTGTGTTAAGAAATCTGTTTATGGCCCCATACATCGTCAGGCAATGTTGTCCCTGCTCACATTTGACATACAATCTCTTAAAATATTCAGGCAATGTTGTCCCTGCTCACATTTGATCTACAATCTCTTAAAATATTCATAAGATTTGCAGAATGCAAAAAAAATTAATTTTTGCGCTCGCTCGCTTTGACCTCAAGCGTAGTCCATACACACTATTTATAGTAGTGATGGACTGAATTTTGCGTGTGGAATAGCATTCTCTATTAACAGTGTCCCTTGCCATCAGGCGAACCCACTCCGACTTCAGAGGTACTTGTAATTTACGTCACCAAGCCAAGGACGACAAGTCAACATTTTAGTCCAGCTGTCCGGTGTAGGGGTTGAACCGCTTACCTCGGCATCAGCACAACGGCTGTTTAAGAACACGCGTTCTTACCCATTCGGCTATGCTGACCTGGGCAGAAAGCAAATATAAAGGGCGCTTTCCCACGCCACTGTTGGCATATCGAGTTTTACCCATATTGTTATAGACGCAGTCCGCCTTTACTTCCACAAACATTCTGTGGTACCACTTTCAACCTGGGGCGAAATTGGAGTCTAGGTCAATATATTATTAAAGATTCGAATCCTCTCCGATGCTGATTGTACCCAAGGCCACCCGGTCGTCTGTCAGGCGTATTTGTTACATAATCTGTATACTTTAGTTTGATGATATGCCAGAAGCATATTATTTCCGTTATTTTCTGTTCTCATTCAGTATTAACTATAAACCTGTCTCACTGTTTCAGCGCAGGAACACAAACCTGTGACTGGCCTCATGTCGCAGACTGCTCGGGTGGTGATGTACCTGCAGACTTGCCCAGCAGTCAACAGAGTGACTCTGACAGCAGTCAAAGCAGTGAAGAAACATCCAGCAATGGCGTCCCCAGCCACAGCAATTTCGTATCACTTGAACAAGACAATCTTAAGGCATTCAACGACCTTGGGGGTAAGTAAGGGCTCTTGGGTGCTAATAGTTCACCGAGTATAGAGATATCGATGTGTATATAACTTACTCATCTATTTCCATATTGCGGACTGGACTCGTGCGTAGTGGAATCCGCGTGCATGATTATAACAAAGAGACTAAACCTGAAATGTGGCTATGAAAATAGAGGGTCAAGGGACTAAAGGTCAATAACGCCACAAGGTCATGGATTGCCATAGCAACATGAGTGGAGAATACTGGATGAGGAGGAAGGGAAGAGGAGAGGAGAGGAAGAAAAGGCGTCCAAGTGAGGGAACAGTAAAATATAGTACATTTATAAACTATACAGCTGGGGTGCGGAAGGGGGTGGGGCGCACTGTAATGGAGAAAAAGGGGGAGAGGGGTTTCTTTTGGAACCAATCGTGGGAGATATCGGGCAATACAAGTGCACAAAAGGAAGGAAAACGTAGTTGCGAACGAACAACGGGAGAAGCATTGGAAACGTCGAGGCGGGTACAAAGAGGCATCATAGCCAAGACCACAATGTGACAAATGCATGTCGTTAAACGAGGAACGGTTAGTAACGCTCGAACGTGGGGGTCCCAATCTGAGAACAAGAATGAATTGAGGCAGAGTAGCTTTCATAGAAGTCGTTGACTGAAGAGGTGGGATATAGTAGATCCGGAGAAATAGGCGACGCAGTGCGCATAATATGTGATATATAAAGGATGAGACAGGATGCGTGCACCAGCCATCATAAAGTATTTCTGCTCAGTGTTCCCATGGGGAGGTAGTTATGATATTTCCTCTCTTGACTTCTAAGACTACATCAGCTTGCCTGACCAGGCTTCACTACCAGTTCGTGAAGTTTTGGCTAGAGCCAGAGTCTCTCCAATATCTGCTAGCAGATATCTGCTTACAATATCACCTCTATATAACGAAATATCTGCTTAACAGCGTCACCTCTATATTGACTTATCTTCTTAACAGCGTAACCCTTATAGTGACGATTCTACTTAATAGCGTCACCTCTGTAGTGACTTATCCACTTAACAGTGTCACCTCTACAGTGACTTATCCACTTAACAGTGTCACCCCTATAGTGACTTATCTACTTAACAGCGTCACCTCTATAGTGACTTATCTACTTAACAGTGTCACCCCTATAGTGACGATTCTACTTAACAGCGTCACTTCTATAGTGACGTATCTGTTTAACAGCGAAACCTCTATAGTAACGGACCTGTTCTATACTTTAAGTTACGATGCCAGTGGCATGGGCACGGTCGGACGAAGGTTCGATGCCCACCCTGGTCACTTGCTAAGGTAGGAAAAAATTAGCCACCTATTCTTCGGTGCACTCAAGCCTACATGTGATGTTCCTAACACATGTCATGCTCACAGCTGCGGGGCTAAAGAACTCTGGGATTAGAAGATTGTACTCTCTACATCAGACTATTTTAGTGTTTAAACTACAGACCAACTAGATCTCTATATGTTACCAATTTCTCACGAAGTATGGTGTGACCACTGAACAAAATCAAGTAAATATTACCACAACCACATTACCGATTTACTTCTGAATATTTTTATAACTTTATTCCATTTTAGATGGTGTGATTTGTAATCTCATTTGTGTTAACGTATCCATTTAGAGGCATAACGTATTATGAGAATGCAGCTGTAGAGGTGTCTGCACATAATTAACACACCTGCTTTACTGTCATTAAAATTTGTATGGTAAAGGAAGAACTAATTTACTATAAACCAAATACAGATTCACTGCAGAGCTCCTGGATAAATCAAGCCGCAGCTGCTGGCAAGTCCTGGTGGCGACCTGCAGGAATCAAGCCACATCAGTGGCAGGACGCAAGCAGCATCAAGAACCAGCTTTCAAGCCTCATGTTCCTGACAAACCGAAATCGGAGGAGGAGAGTCCTCCAAAAAAGCCCGAGGAAAAGGCTTCAGAAGAGTCAGCTCCGAAGAAGGCAGAACCTGTCAGTGCGCAATCAGCGCCTGCTGGGAAGCAGGAAACGACGAAACGTGGGGTGGAACGAAGGATGTGAGTTTAACGTTTTCGTTAAAATAACATAGTTAACGTGTGGACAAGACTAGAACAACAGTGTGTGGAAAATAGAAAATAGTGTATTCTTTATGAAATGTATGCTGGATCGTTTGCTTTGTTCTGATTCAAAATAATAGCTTTGTTTTATTTATTTTTCTCTTTGTTCCTGCTCTGGTTCTTGTTACTCGTATATTATTTGTGTCCTTTTATTGTTGTTGTCACTGCTGCTGTTCTTGCTATCATATTTGATGTTGTTGGTTGTTGTCTTTTTGTCTTTGTTGTTCTTTTTTCTCCTTCTTCTTCTTCGTCGGTCTCTCTTCAAACGCCTGTGTAAATGACATCTAGACACACTGAGGCAACATCCTTATATTTGCCATCCAGCGACACTGAGACTATACTCATATACGTGTCATGTAGCCATACTGAGGCAACACTCATTTACGTGTCAATGTAGCCACACTGAGGCAAAACTCATGTACGTGTCATGTAGCCACACTGAGGCAATACTCATATACGTGTCATGTAGCCACACTGAGGCAACACTCATATACGTGTCATGTAGCCACACTGAGGCAACACTCATATACGTGTCATGTAGCCACACTGAGGCAACACTCGCATACGTGTCATGTAGCCACACTGAGGCAACACTCGTATACGTGTCATGTAGCCACACTGAGGCAACACTCTTATACGTGTCATGTAGCCACACTGAGGCAATACTCATATACGTGTCATGTAGCCACACTGTGGCAACACTCATATACGTGTCATGTAGCCACACTGAGGCAACACTAATATACGTGTCATCTAGTCACAACTCGCAAGCATCATGAAATACATGTCATCCAGGCACACCGAAGCAACACTCGTATACGTGTCATGTAGCCACACTGAGGCAATCTTCTTATACTTACGAGATATTCCAAGGCCGAACAACAGACTATCGTTAATGTGGTCAGTACTGTCTCGACAGCCTTTACTTCACGCAGGTTTTCTTCGATACCCGCTCTTTGAATCTAGGTCGACAACACATTATCATTAACTAAACAATATTTGCTGCCACAGTTGCGTTTTCAACAATGAGCTACTACTTTAGCAACCCACTTTACATACCACCGTTTGTCATCTCAGGGTTCTTGAAGAATTTCCACAGCCTCTAACTTGCCAACGACATGTGTTTTAAGTCAGCTTCGATTCTAGACGGTCATATCTAATTCTGCTATTGTCAATCCAACTAAGGGCACAATTGAAGAGCTGTATTTATGAATGGGGCTCATTCTGGAATCTGCAATATTTGAAATGCCACACACTTCGGATGATTCCATTTAGCGTGGCCACTAAAATACGTTAGGTGTGATGTTGTTTTAACAGACTTCAAGTAGCACATTTGCATTAGTAAGTAAGTGAACCAAGAGGACTTTTTTTTTACACGCCTTGAAGCATTTTTGGGCAGATGTTGGTAGCCTCATATTAAAATGGACCAACTAACACGATATGTCACCATAGCAGTCTTTACTTCCCATGGTATTTCTTGCTACCCACTTTAGGCTGTTTCGACCTGGAAACAGGTCAATTTAAGGGGGGACAAATCCTACTCCGTGCAGATGTTAACGCATGACCGGAAGCGTGCTAGTCGCTGCACTATCCCAGTTACCGCACAGCTGTTTCACTTCGATTTATTTTCGATTCAATTTTCCTAGTTGCATAAACATGAAAGTTATTATGAGATGTTCTGTAAACGGATAGAAAGTAATCAAGTATTCATAGGAAACGTACTCTCAGATACAGAACAACACTGGAAAACTGAATCCATAGAATCAGTTATAATAATGTTTGCATATCCTTTTACACGACATCGCTGTCAACATAAGCATCTTTCAGTTAGTTAGTCGACAGATCTTCCTCATTGCACATCGAACCATTCAGTCCATAAGTGCTCAGATCCCCTCCTCGGCAAATCCCACAGCGTGTAGCGGCTAACGACACCAGTTCTGTGTTGGTTTCTCAATCTTCTTTAGCTTCCTGCGTAGTGTTCTTGTTTGGCCACACCTCTTTTAATTTGTTGTTCTCGCAGTCTGGCCATGGTTGTAGATTCACAGTCATCACTTGGTTCACACAAAAGTCTTACTTCTCGTAGAGCATTCAGAATGTCAGCCTGGTCCATGGCGCGTCCGCCCTCCATCGTAGCCTCACCTGCGAGCTTGTCAGCCCGCTCATTTCCTTGTCCTCCCGCATGCCCTGGCACGAAGATGAAACTAATCCTTGCCAGCCGAGACCGCTCCAGGGACAGCAACCATTCTCTTCGGAACCACCCCACCTCTATCCTATTGATCATGCTCATTGAGTCGCTAAGGAAACATGCCCTAGTGAATGTCTGTGTCTCGAGCCATGTTATTGCTTTACTTACTGCCATGACTTCCATAGTCAGGCTACGTGCGGTCTCAGTGAAAGCACCAGAATCCTCCTTCACAATTCTCCCTCCGGCCCGAGCCGTAAAGGCCCATGAGCTTCTCACATGTCGGACGACCGACCATCTGTGTATATGACAGCATCACCGTCTAGCGAATTCTAAAAAAATCGACGCTTGGTCTTCAGCCTTCACAGCAGCCGGATTTTCTTGTCTGCATTTTCTATCTAGTAGGATGCAAACTGAAAAGGATGTGCAGAAATCTGTTGGCACTTGTATCCACTCCTCGCCAGGTTTTAAATCCTCAAGTGAACACACCTGTTGAAGAATGTCTTCGGCTTGACCCATCCACGACCGTCCTCTTTTTAACCTGCTGCCCTTCACCTTCATAATTTCACTATGCAGTGGATGTTGTGGTTGAGTTAACTCTGAGGTAGGCTCATGCTCTGCAAACTTGTATTCAGTCTTCAATGGTTGGAAAATCAAGTAGGTAGCGCATCTCCCTGT